>PPON03000005.1:0-301528 GCA_003708525.3 Monosporozyma unispora | reverse complement strand
ATGACTTCTATTATTAGGAATAATTGGGGTTCCATCACTTCGTACTGGGATAGGTGGTGGTCTATTTTTCTTATGAGTGGGTGATATAGTACCACCACTAGTATGAGAACGTGTATTATACCCATTGACATTAACATTATTCACATGCTGTGGGACCATAGCTGGTGGAGCAGAAACAATTCTATTCCCATGTCCATTCCCATATCGTATTCTATCAGCCTGACCATTTTGTTGTTGTTGTTGTTGTTGTGATGTAGGTGGTGGTGAAAACCGTTGTCCTCTTTGATTTCTCCGTAGCCATTCTTGCTCTTGTGATAATTTCATTAACCTTTCTTGTTCTTCACATACTCGTTTCCAACGTTCTTTTTCTTCTAATTCTTTCTTTGACGCCTCTAAGGACTCCTTAGGAGTAGCATATAACATTAAATCATCACCAGCAGCATATTTTAATTTTCTGGCACACATATTTGTATGGATCACTCGCTGCTTTGGCTTGGTAGGTTGTTCAGTTCTTATTACGTTCTCCTCAATTCGATGTCATCTTTAAAAATGATCGATTATTTCAAGTCTTTTTTTTTTTTTCAAGTAAGTCCAAGTTATCAGTAGTTGCATGAGAAATAAAGTTATTAATTTGATATTGCAATGAAAGAGACAGTAATAGACCATTTTGGACCATTATAAAAATGGGAATTACAAATATTGTAATGAATTAATTAATAATAGAAAAATTTTCAATTCAAGTCTCCTTTTAACCAGAGAAAAGTACAGTTTTAAATAATATTTGATTCTTGCTTTTTTTAATGAACTGTGAGTCTAAATATACACTTATTGGCCCACTTCTTTCATGAAATTATTTTATGTATATGTTAGTACTAATCTACCAAATCTTTAATTTATCATCACTCTCTTTCCTTGTTAAATATTAGTCTTTCCACTACTTTATATTAAAGACCTTTCAAAAACCGCCTTGAAATTTAATCTGATTTCAAATTGGATGAAATATCTCAAATTTCTCAAATGTATCTTAAAACAGAACAAGATCCCCATATAAACTACCAACAAATTAGACATATTAAATGTACATTATAATGGATAGCACAAATGTACTGATCTCATTAACCCATTTTTGTGATAAGCATGGACCCAGGATTATATGTGTCACTCAATGTAGTAATATAACGGGTAAACATGATAACATAAATACAAATTCCAACAATACTGAAACTAATGTACGGGGTGGAGAAGATTTACTAGTACCAAATTACCCTATTGATTCGTATTGTGAATCATGTCTATTACAATTCCCTAATAATTCTAAATCACCAACGCCATATTCACTTATAGATTCAGATTCAGATTATGCAAATGATAAGAGTGATGAGATTAGGTCAATGAGAACAATTTTAAATGGTAAAGCATTTGTCACTACACAATATTCATCAATTAGATTCCAAAAATTGAACTCAATAACGAGGAAAGTGTTTTCTGAAGAGACTATGATCTATGATTGCTCTCCATTTATATTCTCTGATGATATAAGAGGTTTGAATCTTTCCATGGGGTTTAAACTATATGATGAAAATGCAAGAGGTAATGAAAGAAGATATTGTTTGATCTTAACCATTGATCAATCCGATATTGAAAGTGCAATGGAGGTATTATCACAAAACTGGAATTTTATACTCCTGGGATTTAAAAAGATAATAAATTATATCATTGATCAACATCAACAAGTCTTAAATGGAATGAATAATAGTCATGATAATATAAATAACCTAAATCACCTAAATCAATCCAATTCTGGGAGCAGAACCAATAGCAATAATAGTCATAATACAATCGGTAAATTAGGGCTTTCTTCAACAGATGGTAGTCCCTTTACGGGTAATTATTTAAGAGCTAATAAGACTAAGATTGCCAAAAACTTGGTTGAGTTAACAAATGATAAATCTATTTTTATTAAGTTACATAAATGGAATGCTTATTTGATAAGTTCATTGGTAAATAATGACCCTTCTTTGAGCAAAAAACTGTAATAAAAAATTGATAATGTTAAATAATGTGTTGTTGCTGTTTTCGCTTAATGATACAAGAATGGTTGAATGCATTCTGCTTTTGGTCTATATACATAAATATGTGTATTATTATATTATTTATATTTGTTAGATCTCTTTTTTTTTTTCATTTTTTACTGAATATATATGGTAGAACTAATCAACTTTAGTTTCTTCTAATTTATGAGCAATAAATTTAGCAGATGGTCTTAATCCAAATGAATATGTTCCTGCTATATTATTATTTTCACTTTGATCAGCAGGTTCTTCAGTGACCTTGAATTCTTCATCATCTTCAAAGTAATCTTTCTTCCTATTGTGTCTAGTAGATCTAGTATGTTCAACTACTTCCTCTTCAACTTCTTTATAGTCTAATTTTGTCTTCTTATTCCATGGGAATAATTTATTCAATGTAAAATCAGAATAATTAGAATTTGATAAGTTTAAGAAACGTTCTTCAATACGAACACTGGGTCCTTTAAACCAAACCACTTCACCTCTTGTTCTCTTTTGCGGCACTATTTTGTCCATTGACTTCTTTAAATCAGCACTAAAAGAATGTTGCAAAGTTTCAACATCTTTAGTAATTGAAATTGGTAATGTGAATGCTGCAGGAGCATCAGTAACAACAGGGGTTAAAGCATTCTTTGCAGCATGAGCAGACATGCTATTGATAAGTTTTGTTAGGTTATAATTGGTAGTACGATTTTTCATTTGTTGTTGACGTTGTTGTTCTTGTTGCTCCTGCATTTGCTGTAGTTGTCTTTGTTTTAATTTTTGAAGAGTAATTGAGTCATTTAATTGAGAAACAGAGTCGTTATTAGCAGTATTCCCAGTTTCAATCCCTGTATGAACTTGAGCTGGTAATTTACCTGCGCTCAAAGCTGCTTGGGCCTTCTTGGCTTGATAATAACTCATTTTCCCAACTTGAGATTGGGATAAAGTAAGGGTACCCATTTCAAAATCAATTTTACCGTCACCATATGGTTCACCTGGTCTAATAATATGTTTTGGAGAATCGGGACTGGAAGCATATTCACCTAAATCATCACGTTTTAAAGGAGGTCTTAAGTACACAGCACCTACTAATGGTGGACCACCAGCTACCCCTTCGACAGCATCAGGAATTGGATCGTTTGGAGTAGCATTTGCTGGTAATAATTGTCTAATTGGAGAAGGGTATTTGAAAAATTTTCTGTTACCCACAGGTATGGTAGGTTCATCTTGGTCACGTAATTCTTCTGGTAAACAAGCTTTCCAAGTTCTAATCTTATTAAACCCTTTATCTGATTCATTATAACGGAATTCGCAAATAAATAGTGGACCTTCAATTTTCATATCCGGATCACCTCTTTGATATCTAGTGAAATGAACCACATAACATTTACTGATAAGATCAGTAACTAGATTATCTCTATATTGACCAGTTTTCATGACTTCGTGTTTATAAAATAATCTATCCACTCTGTGAACAGTTTGTTCAGGTCTAAAATACCAACAAGCATTGAACCATTTAGATCCATCAGGCATACTCCAAATTCTAAAGATTTGACCCACGGTAGGCTTAGTTTCATCATTAGGGTTTTTGATTAAAACCCAATCACCAATACGGTAAGTGACACCATTAACTTCTACATCTTCAAATGGAATTCTCACTTCACCTTCAGGCAAAAAGACGCGATCTGGTTTAGCTAATTCAGTTCTAGCCATATTTGCAAACACTGTTTCTAAATTATTTAGAGTTCTTAGCATATCCACATCATTCTTATAAAATAATTTAAATGTTTGAAACATTTTACCAAAATCGTCTTGGAAACTTTGGAAACTTTTATATTTACGCCATTTGGATTTCTTTCTAATATCATTTAAGCATAATGGATTTGGAATCATTTTTTGAACTCCAGGAGATTGGAATTCGGCAGGTAATCTTTCGAAGGGCGCAGTTAACCATTTCTTATTAGATGGATCACGTTCTCTTTTCAAATTCTTCAAGATGTTTTTAATTCTTTGTACATATGGTAAATCAATAACAGGTGGTCTACCACGTTTGATATGTGCTTTAGGTTGAACAGATTTTGAATAAGAATAACCTGGTGTACCTGAATGAGATCCTTCTGGTGAATGCACCTTTTGTGGTCTACCACGACCTCTATGAACAGCAGGTTTATTTGAAGTTTGATTCATTATTTTTAAGTTTAATGGTGGAAGATCATTATTTTGTTCGAATTGAGTTTGAGATAGTTGTGTTGGTTCTGGAACTTGGTAGTTTGGAGCTTGTTGTAGTTGAGTTAAAGCATAGGCTTGGTTGATATCAGAAGTTGCAATATTAGGTTGCTCAGATTCTTGAACCGAATCACCAATGTCTGGAATAGAATTTGGTTCAAGGTCTTGTGTTGATAGATGTTGTTCAAGTAACTGTTGTTGTTGCTGTAGTTCCACTTTTTGTTTTATTACCTTATCTTGTTCTGTTTTTTCCTGGGGTGGAGGTTGTGTTGGTTCTTTATTTTCCTTTTCAAGGGAAGTATCCAAAACTTCTTGAGGTTTACTTACTGTCCTAAGTCTTCTAGTTCTTCTATGCTCTTGTTCATCTTCGGGATCTTTATGTATTGGTTTAATAATAATTTTCTTCCTTGGAGGTTCTACAGTGGACGTACCATATTTAGCTAATATCTTTTCTTGTTCTTTATTATCTTTAGCCTCTGGTAAAGGTCCTAAATTTGGATATATGACATGTGGATATTTGTTAATTAATTTAGGAACAATACCATTTCTAATATATTCATCCATAATTCTTGCATATGAATAAATTGCAGATTCTGGAGAATTATAAATTCTAGCGTTCCAAGTAATTTGTACGATATCATTTAAAAATGGTTGTGGATCAGTATAATGTGGAACTCTTTTCTTTAAAGTATTTAATGATACAGGTCTTTTTATTATTTCATAATAATCTGGATAATCTTTCTTTGATGGTAATACATTAAACACTGGGAATATTAAATTACCATTTTCTTCTTTTAAATTATAGAATTCTTTTTGAAAGACACGCAAGGTCTTTTCTAATTCATCTTTATCAATCTCAGCCATTGTATATACAGAAAGAAGACGCGGGAAAATATGGAGAGACGAATGGTATGTCTAGACTAAGGTCGTGGATTCTATTTGGTGTCTTCGTTGATGAAGTAATGTTGTTGTTAATACTTAGCTTACTTATAATTCAGTGTTGTTTTATTACATTGATTTTCTCAATTTTTTCTGAATTTTTGAAATTTTGAAATTTTGAAATTTTGAAAAAAAACGCTTGTTTGTTTTTCTGTTTTGCTGTGTGAAATGCAGGTTTCGCCTCAAGTTAAGTAAGATGATAGGCATATAGTGTATTTATTCATTGTGAGTTGAATGAATTGAAGTTGAGAGCCAGTTTTGAGCCAGGGTATTAAAGGCTTTCTGTTGTAGTTTGCTTATTTGCTTCATCTTATGATTCTTGCCCTTTCTTGAAATAAGAACAAAAAGCTTTTTCTAAAACTCAAATTGATGAAAAAGATCAAGTATTAAGTTAATTGAAATGAAAAATAGAGCTTTGAGTATATTAATTAAATTAGTTTCTTAATAATTAGAATATTTAAGTGTCTATATGTAATGCAATTTTATATAGAAAATGAAATAAAAATAAATGAGTTATTATATCCATCTATCAGATTGGACATAAAAAAAATGCTAATGATACAATGTATTTATTGAATGTAATTTCAGGTTGAAAAAAAAATGAGAATTGAAGTCGGTGACATACTAATAAGCATGTCTTTCATGATATGAAGCATCATCAGCAACGTCTTCTTTACTTGATTCTTTACCACTAATAATATATTCAATTTGTTCTTCTTTATTAGATGTATTAATTTCAGATGAGTTATCATGATTACTAATGTAATCCAATTCATTTTCTTCATTCTTGGAAGCATCATCATAGACTTTAATGATTTTAACTCTCCAGAACCCATCTTCACCCAAGATATCCTTTGTAACCAATTTGTAATGACCCCATCTTGGTAAGATTTGAGCCCAAACCAAATAATAACAACCACCAAGACCGAAAATCCCCCATGAAACAACACAATGAATCCAATATGGTAAAGATTCATAAACAGATTCACCATTGGATGGTGGGATATATGGACAAATAATAAGATATAAGTTTGATAATGCGAAGAATGAAGTGACAAAGACACCAGCTTTAATTGGTGGATTCCATTCAATCTTACCTTGTTTTCTTTGATAATAGATCCATAATAACCCAGCAGAGATGGCAAAATTAATAATATTCATTGGGTATGAAATTAAATTCATAATGAAATTATAAGCATCACCTGGTGGAGGAGCTAAGAAAGTAATTAAACAAATAATGAAATGTTGGAAAAGACCAACCATTGGTGAATTAAATGGTTTAGATGAAGCGAAAAATTTAGAGAATGGTAAGACACCTTCTCTACCTAATTGTTGAATAATTCTACCTTGAGAGAAAATAACAGAAAGAACGTTACCTAACGCGGATAAACCAACAAAGGCAGCAGCAGCTCTCTTAGCATGACCACCAAAGACAATATCGAAGAAATCAGCGGCAAGAATTAATTTAGATGAAACTAATTTATCCTTTGGAACCACAGCAAAATAAGCAATGTTAACAAAGATATAGATAATGGCTAAGAATATCATAGATGTTGGGCCAGCAATTTTCAAAGTTCTCACTGGATCTTTAACTTCACCTAAAGCATAATTAACATTAGAGTAACCAACGAAGGACCAAATGACATTATATAAAGCATTAACAATACCATAAGCTGTAGCCTTTTCAGTACCTTCAAAAGCGTTACGGAAATTATGAGATTGATAACCATCTTTTAACCCACCACCAAGGGCCACCCAACCGGTAATGGAGATAAAGATAACAATACCAACTTTGAAGATACCTAAAGCATTTTGTAAGTAAATCCCCCATTTTACACTCACTGCATTAATGAAGAAAGCAAAGAAAATGACAGCAACGGCAATACCTCTTTGGTTCCATTTAGTCACTTCGGTATCAGCAGCGGTTAAAAACATAACAGCAGTATTAACTGAATTACCAGCAGCCCAACCTAGGAAGAAAACATAAGCGGCATACATTGAAGTGACGAAAAATTTTGGTTTCTTAAAGATGGCTTCTAAATAATTCTTTTCACCACCATTTTTGGGGATAGCAGTCCCAAATTCCATATAAACATAAAGACCAGAAAGAGCAATAACGGCACCGACGGCCCACATGATTAAAGCTAACCCAACGGACCCACATAAAGTATAAATTGTAGATGACACGGCAAACACCCCTGTACCTAACATTCTATTACAAATTAACCCAATACAGGACAATAACCCTAGTCTCTTTTCACCTTGATCTAATTCAGTGGCGAATTGTTGACCAGCCTCGACATCAGAGGCTTCATCTGAATTAGTGGAATTTTCTGTGACATTTGTAGATGATTTAAAATTATAATTATCTTTATTAAATACATTCAATTGTGATATGAATGAACTTTTCTTAAGATCAGACATCTTGTTGATTTTTATCTTTGTGTTTAGCTCTTTTGATCCAAAAGGGAATATATAATATTTGTATAAAGTGTTATATAATTAAGTTATGCTTATATATTTCAAAACTAACCAAAGCGAAAA
This sequence comes from Monosporozyma unispora, assembly GCA_003708525.3. Taxonomy (NCBI): domain Eukaryota; kingdom Fungi; phylum Ascomycota; class Saccharomycetes; order Saccharomycetales; family Saccharomycetaceae; genus Monosporozyma; species Monosporozyma unispora. Next base: position 293,768 of record PPON03000005.1, on the reverse strand, counting down.
GAAAAACTGTGGGATAACTATTACTCAACGACTAACATATTACTTACTCATCGATCCAAAACTGTGTTAATCGTCTAAGTAGTCTTTCTTACTCCCAATTCCCCTTGCTACTAAAAAATTTTTTTTCTTTCCTTCAAACGATATAAATTAATTGTCTTCAAAATTTCGAATTTCTAATAAAGCAAATTTTCCAAGTAAAATATTCATAGCCGCCCAAAGAAAGGTGTCAATTCTAGCCCATTGACATTTGTTCGAACAATAGATTTCAGCAAGCAAAAAATAATGCCTACTGATTTGATTTTAGAGCAAAATTAAAATCTTCACGGCTTTGAAAAAAGAAAAAAATCAAAAAACTTTAAATTTGTCCCATAAAATGAGGAGTCCTATTGTTTATGGTTGACCTTATCAGTTTAAATTTTACAGGAAACAGCCCTGCTGCTATTGTCTTTTCCAAATGGTAATAAGGGATAATTCCTCCCAAACGGTTATCCTGGCTGAATTCCCTCTTTGGGCAAGATTTCTCGTTTCTTGCTTTTTTGCTCTGTCAGCAGGGGTTGGTGTGAGGCACGGGTGGAATGGGCTTAGTGATTTTATTTGGAAGACGAGCCGAAGTTTCCGGCTGCAATTATAAGGCTTTTTCTTCTTGCTCGCGCGAATAAATACTTCGTTTCAATGTTTTTCTGAGATACTGAATATGTGCATGGGTTCGAAACTGTGGGAGCGCGTGTGAGTTTGTTGTGTGTTTTTTTGCCAATTCGGACATTTCAGATCTCATATTAATGTCCTTTGGAGAAGGGGCAAAAAAAATAAACAACAAACTTACAGATTTCAGGAAAATAGAAAGGTAAATAAGGGGTGATTACGTGTGTTGCGGTGCAAAAATAATACACAGGGAAGTGGTTGATCTTATGTTGTGTTTTTACACAGTTCTTGTTGTTATTTTTTAACTGCTCGAGCAATCAATAGAAACTATCCGACATTTGCTTGTTTTGATATCTTGAATATTTTGGTTTCGATAAAGGAGCTAGGAAGGCCATTTTGCCATGTCAAGACAAACTAACATAGTTAATTTAGGTAAGATCATTTCATATTTGAAAAATGATGGGATACCAAATTTACTTTCTACAAACATTTCAACCAAATATATAGATAATAATATTAAATTAAGATTGTTTCCCTTAAGTTTACCTATATTACCCGCTCTTTCTGGTCAATTACAATATTTAACATGTTTAAACACTTTAAGAATACTATCGAATAGATTTTTATTAGATAGAAATATTAATGATATACCACATAAACTAAATATATTGACCATTGATCCAATAAAATCTACACAATTATCACAAAATAAATTATTTATAACTTCAAATGATAAATTATTAATTAGATGGCAAACTTCACCTGATATATTAACTCCATTACAACAATTAGGTAATTACACTCGTGTTCAAGATGGTAATTTCACTGAAAATAAAAATGATAGAATGATTAAAGGAAATTTTATATTAGAATTTAATAGTGATAATACAAAAATTTTAGTTCATACCATTGAAAATATTGAATTTTATCATGTTAAGAAGAAAAAGGAAGATAATGAAAAAACTACAAATGTTTCTATGTGTTAACAATAATAATAATAATAATAATAATAATAATAATAATAATAATACAGTTGATTAATATCGTTAAAAGTTGTTTTTATTGTCATTAAAATGTAGTAATACTTATCTTATATATATATATATATATATATATATAAATAAAGAAAGCAAGTATAATAATAATAATAATATAATAATATAAGAACTACGAATTATTTGTTGTTGTTTTTAAAATGTCTTGCTTGAATGAATATTTAAAATAATGAAGTGAAAATGAGGAGAAGTAGATGATGATTTATGTAAATTCTATCAAAAAATTAATAATAATGATTATGATGATGATATGTTCAAACCATTCAAATTAATTTACCATAAAATGGAGCATATTGAATAGTAGAAGATGTATTAGTACTTGGCGGCGTCAAAGTAATATTGGAATAGGAAAATGAATTCATATCATCAAATGATATATTACTATTATTATTAGCATTATAATTAAAATTGATTAGTGATCCTATGCTATAATTATTGTATATTACTTTGCCTTCATCTAAAAAAGAATCAGAAGGAACCGGGGTACTATTATTATTATTATTCATGGTTATGGAATTTGGACTTGAAGCCATTGTTAATGAACATGCAGATTCATCATTATCCATGGAAATGATTGATTGTGATGGAGATTGGGGAGTTTCCATATATTCTTGAGCATCAGATTGTGTGATTGGTTGTTGTGACTGTGGTTGAATGCTATCATTAGATGCTGGAGAAGCTTGTTGTTGATATATTGACCAAAATTCATCACATAATTCTAAACATTTGAAAAATGATCTTGAATTAACATCAACATTAATTAATGTATCAACAATGATACGACAGAAAAAGATAACATAATAAATGTTAACTAAATCTTGCCACACATATAATGCTGGTTTACTATTATGATAAGAATATGATTGTTGATTATTGGCAGCAAAGATCGGAGCTAAAAAGAATTCATAAATGAATTGATGAGAATCTTTTAAATAATCTTGGAAATTTGGACATAATTTAATATTCTTATTATATTTTTGTGGAATGGTATTTAAGTCAATAGCAGCAGATTTGAATGCACATTGACCAAAGATTAAGAATAGGATGGTGACACCAAGAGACCAATAATCGGAATTGATAGTATCATATCCACCTTCATGATAGAAAGTTTCTGGAGCACGATAATTATCAGTACCAATATGAAATTCTGTGGAAGTCTTTTGGAATGTGGCATGACCCCAATCAGCTAATTTAATATCACCATCTTTGGTCATTAAGATATTTTCTGGTTTAATATCTCTGTGAGCAATACCTAATGAGTGTGCATAATATAAAGCTGAAAATAATTGCTTAATCATTGTTTGGAAATCTAATTGTATTAAGGATGGAGCAGTTGGTTCACCTTGACGTTTGGCAATGTCAAGGAAATCATATAAATCACCATATTCACAATATTCTAATACAAGAACATAATTGAATTCATCTTCGTAGAAATCTAACATGTGACAAATGTTTGGATGTGAATCACCTAATGTTTTCATCACTTCTACTTCATTTAAGATGATGTCTTTGGATGATTTTTCTTTTGAAATGACCTTTAAAGCAACATATTCGTTTAATTTGATGGACCACGCCTTGTAAACAGTACTAAATGAACCTGTCTGTAGTGGTTTTACGTCAGTAAAATATTTCTTATCAAAGGAAGTCATATAGACATACGTTATTTTATCTGAAATTTATTTTTTTGGTAAAGTAGAAATTTCTAAAATCTTAGTATGAACTAAAAGAGAGTGTTGTAGTGTGTGGGTTTTGAGTTATCTGATGTATAACAAAATGTGAAGCTGTAGTAATGGTTGAACTAGTAGTAGTAGTTGTTGTTGTAGTTGTTTGACTATGTAAATCTTATGGGAGTTGTGAATAACTTCTTATTTAGTTTGATCTTATTTGGGAAACAAGAAAATATTCTAATATAAATACATGCTAATAGGAATAAAACATAATAAACGTAATAGGAAGATAAAAGTTTGAGAAAGAAGGAATATGTCTCAGTTATTTATATGAAAACATGTAGAACTCGAGTTGGGTCGAAATGTAGAATTAATGTGTTGAGTGATCTACAAAGAAAGAAAGAATGAGAATGATTGACCCAAGGTTGGAGATAAAGAAAACAGATCATGGAAAGGGACCCTCATTATTAAACAATATTAAGACTTAGTGAATAAAGCGAAATACGATAGAGTGTAAGCTTTCTAAATTTAGTAAGAGAATAAAGTAATACTTAACAAAGATGGTTCATTAATGGTTGAATAATAATAGCAAAGATTTTCACAATAGAAAACACAAAAGAGAATAAAGTTTATTAAAGCAAGCACGATAGGATTACCACTAAATTTCAAATCCCAGGAGAACAAAAAAATATGTAAGAACCCCTCTTCTTTTTACAAAAAAAAAAATCTCGATGAATAATTTTTGTTGGTGTGTTTTTTTTCTTTGTCATACTGGTCTGCGTCTATTGTTTCTTTGTAGTAATAGGATCAAAAAAAGTCGGGGAACAATAGGCACAACCCTATTGCTGTTGTTTTCTCTTACACACAATAGAAGCCATTAGGATAGGGAAACTTCGCCACACGCCATCGTTTGTTTCTCATTGTATTGCCTTTTTCTCAATCTTGCCTTCAGCAGAAAAAGTTTAAATGTGGTTTTTCCCACCAGATCTCATTGTTTTGGTTACTTTTTTTTTGTTGGAGTTGCTTTTTTCTTCCCCCATTTTCTAAGTGGTTACTAAGAAGATTCCCTTTAGTTAAAACTGCGTCATACCGATTGTGTTTTGACCAATTTCCGATTCCCCAATAAATGAGGAGCATAGAACCCCTCTTTTAAAACAAGTAATATTTTATCAATTCTCTCCATTTTCAAAATATATTAGTCAGTAGAATAGATCTGCATATGCTTATCACTAAATTCATAATTTTTGACTAAATTCCGTCAACTCGTGTTGTTTTCTCCAATGTTATTGGTTCGCCCCATGCACGGGCCCTGTTCCCTAAGTTTCTTCTGTGGGTGCTATCCCGTCAAAGCCCTAAAACAAGCGGCTTCCTTACCTGTGACAGGTTAATCTTAGGAAAATCCTGAGATTTGCCTCTATTCACTACTAAGCAAAAATTTTGATAGTGTGTAAGCAGCCAGACTTTTTATCATCTTTTTATAGCTTTGGTTAAATCCAGACTAATATAAGGCAAGTTTTTTTTTACTAAGTTGGTAAATCTTTTACTCTAAAGAGTTCGTTTCCTTGTTTGACCTGCAAGTGTTCTTCAGACCTTTAAAGTACCTTTCCAGTGAACGTGGGTTTTATTAATAACCAAAACTCTCCAGTTTCTTCACAAGACCTAACTAAGCCAATTCAATACTCCACCTTACAACTACATATGTTAAGCAGTAACCACGTTACCCCTGGCCTCCTCTTCAACTGTCTTCTCCTCACTTTTAGCACTGGAGAAGCTTTGAAATGAGGGGGTGGCCAGAAGTTTTTTTTTACAAAAGTGTAAAATTTCTCCCACGGGATAAAGGAAAGGAGAAGAAAAACTCATCAAGAGGCGAAAACAATGAATACTGATTTATCGGGAAAAACAGAAACTAATTGTTCTAAAAATACTTTCATAATGGAAACATTAATTTCTTTTTGCGCGTACATGATGCATTCATTTAACTTCCGTTTATTCTATCTGATGTTTTTTATTCTATCTGATGTTTTTTTATTTTATATTGTAAATGTAATTTCTTGGCTGTTGAAATTATCAAGACATGTTTGAAAAACCCAATGTTGTTTATTATTTAAGAGTGTAGAAGAGGAAATGGCTATTGTTTCATGTGTTTCCTTTTTTCCACGGAACTCATTTCATTTCACATAAATGGAATTTTGTCGGGTGTTTTACCTGGTTAACTCTTTATTTTCTGCTGTTTTTCTCTGTTGGCGTTAATATCATTATACATATGTTGTTGTTCTAGTTTTAGAGTATCCTAATAACACGACAATAATAAGGTTATTAGCTTCAGTGTGCCAAGAATTCGAGAGAATAATACATTGGAGAAAGCATTGATTCGAATGTGATTAATTTATCGGAACCGGTTGGCACCCGTTGCCTGTAATTAACAAAAAGGATGTCTCTTTTGTCTTTCTATTGTTTTCCCCTTTTACTAATCAATATTTTTGATAGCGGGAAATGAATTGTTCCAGAGGCTGCCAAGATCTGGGCCCTGCCCCAATTTACAACGACTTTGTTCTTCTCCTTAAAAAGTAGTACTTGCCTTCAAGAATTTATGGACCCGATAGCTTTTCCAGTTTAATTCTTCTCATTGTATATTTTCCTCCATACAACTTCGAGATCTTGGCGAATGTTCTTATTCCCGCCTACTTTTTTTACAAAAATTTGAACTCTTTTTGAAAATAAACTATAATTGCCTGTTTACCACATGTATTAAATCCAGGGATATAATAACTATCTGGAAATTATTACCAGTGTAACTATGATCTCATTTTGCAGACTAGTAGATAACGGTTCTAAGGGATAGTCAGCTGTGTAAATCATTTTATTTGTGTTTATCTCCACTCATTCTCCCCCTATGACATCGTTAGTACGTGTTTTACATTGTTTTAATGATTTCCATCTCCTCTTTTTTGCATCTATGTTATACAGGCTGTTGGAAAAGAACAAATAGTGATGTCAGTAGGTAATCAAGAAATTAGATCATACACAATAAAATTCTCGTGGGGGAGGAACGGAGAAGGATTGGGGAGCTAAAGGAAAGCAGAAGCCTTTTTCTTTAAGTTGGCTTCTTGATATCTGTTAATTACTACTTCTGGATAATCTTCACAGATGCTTAGTTTTACATAACCAATAAAAAGTTTTGATAAGAAGACCCTAGTATTTTAAAGTTTTTAATAGTCCCTGGCAATCAAAGAAAGAGCATGTTTCCAGGGAGAGACAGGTTCTTGAAAGATGTGAGTTCCAGCAACATCAGGAATAATAAACACTAAGGAACAAGAAGATATTCAGAAGATGGTGTTGATGAGAAAAAGGGGACAGTCGTAAAGGTGTTTAAGTTATATATTATTGGGTAAGGCGATGTATAAAAAGGTTGTTGCTTGAAAAAAAACTAGTTTCCAGCACTTAAACATTGAAAAGGTTAACAATCAGTCACATGCTCACACCCTTGTCAAAACACAAATCGTCGCACCGTGAACCCTCTCCACTCTAGAAACACCTAAAAAACCACTCGACTCTCCTCACCAACAGGTACCCTTAATAATTATTACAAATTCTGAAACATTCAAAAACACCGTAACGAAGATCATTTTCCCTTATAAAGACGTGGTTTCAAAAAATTAAAAATATTGATAAAATAACATTTTCCCTACTCCAAACTCAATTCTAGAACATAAATATGATTCAAGGCTTATTAAATTGTAAACATTTCCCTTTATGGAAAATTGGTATCCTTGAAATACTTGGTTTAGGGTACACTCATGCAATCAATTAACCGGAGTTTGTTTGAGATGTAACAAGGATGTCTGCAAAGTTTTTAGTTAAGGCTTAACTTCTTAGTGTCTACTCATATTAAATCAACAAACTTTAAGCGGGTCTCTCAACTAAGTAACAACCTTACTTAAACATAATTTGACCACGAAAGTTGTATGATTGATATAACTATTGCTCTGATTTTAGAATTTTGTAAATTGTCTATTTTTTACCCTCTAAACAAGAGAAATTCATTGGTTCATTTAGTTAAAGTCCGATACACTTTTAAAGGAGTTCATTAAATAGAGAGTTGTCCCTATCATTCATAACAGGTAAAAGATGATTTACTTACTATTGTGGATTTTGTAGATTTACAACGTATGGCCCAATAGAGTCATGGAATCATATGAAGACCGATAAATTATTTTCCTTTACCCCTGTCTTCCACTATGTATGACGAAAGGTGATTTCAATAAATCCTTTGTATTTTTCCTTTGTGATGTATAAGTGTGACGTACGGGTTGTGTAATGGGTTGTGTAATTAGTGGTTATTATGACAAGTGTCTTTTCCTTTATATATGTTTTCCTTTTTCTGTTAAGAACAATTTGAGATACTTTTAATATATTATATAATAAAACTTTTACATAGTCTAGAACTATTTTAAATATATATGGTAAGATAATGGGATAGTGGCAAGAACAGAAGCGATGAATAGATGTAATCCCATAGATTGGAATACCGGAACAAATTTGGTCATGAATTTCATTGGGATTAATTTCCCAATAAAACTTGAGCTCTTTGTGTTATTACTCTTCTCGGCTTCTTCACCAAAGGGGCAGTGTAATTTTTCACCCTTCTCATTAAAAATGGAAGGATGATTTGGAGGTAATTCTACTTCCACGTCATCCCTTCCCTTTTGATTTATTTTAGTGAAGAATTTCACTGCCTTTGAGGTTGCCCATAAATAAGTACCACTGACTGGAGCAGCTAAGAGCCCATATAATAAAGCCTTCTTTTCATCTGAATTAACATCTTTAGCTAAATAACAGGCAAAAGCAAAAGCAACTGTAGTGATGGTCCCTTGAGCACTACCTAATTCACCCAGTTTACAATAAATACTGTTTAAAGTCTTTTTAACTCCGTCTATAGGAGAACATATACTCACCACAGATGAAGATTGTAATAAACCGGCATAAAGACCTAAACTAGAAATAGCTACCGTTTTGGTGATTCTAAAACCTAAGGAAGTGTTAATGTTGTTTGACATGATGACGTTTTAAAGTGGTGGTTGTGTTTGTCTTAACTTGGTAATAATACACTCGTAAAGTTATAATAGATTGTTGTTATATACACACGGTCTGCACAACATCAATAAGCTTAATACATTAATATTCTTAAGATTAATTATTACAGAATATATAATTAACAAGATTCGTTAATTTGGAAATTTCACTAAGCGAAATTCAATAAAATTTACCTTAGTATTATAAATTTTACGAAATTTCTATGGGACCTGCGCGGATTTATAATAGTAAAGTGATCAAATTAAGCTGAATTTTCTCGATGGGAAACAAAATTTGTAGTGAGGTGAATAGTACGAATACAATACTATTATAAATGTATTTTTAACTGAATTCCTCTGACAAATTCTTCCCCTCATTGAAAACTTTAATTTGTGACAAATATATTATTGACATCATTCCCTTACCATTCTATGGCCATAATAACATCCAAGGAATAAGTGTATACATGGAATGGAAACAAAGATATTATCTCTGTAACAAAAGGTTATTTATCATTTTAAATGCTTCAGGTTCCGGTTTTTCTTGCCTGTTTACTTTATAGTAATATATTACCTAAAGATAATTTATGTCAATGATATAATTGTGGTCATAATATATCGGAATGAGGAATGAGATTGATAAATATACTCTAAATGAACAAGTCATTATCGAATGGATATTCAAATGGATACGCGTTTGCTAAACAGATCATGCAGTTTGCCTTTTAGGAAACTAGTTAATCGAGTTTAACCTGTCTATTCGATATATAACCAATAACTTGCAGATCATTTAACAGAAGTTTTACTTAATGACTTTCAATGTCTGGTTTTTGGTAAACTATTTTCAAAGTTTGAGTTTATTGATATACAAGATTGGAAAGAGGAAAAGAATTATTCCAAATTTCAGTTCTCTTCATTTATTTACTGAACTAATGAATGGTCTAGGTTAGAAAAAATGTATTGGTGACTAAGGTGATACATTACTCCTTTAAATAGGACCGAAATCTACTAATAATAATACTATAATAAAAATTAAAATAAAAATTCAAATAGATTTCACATAAAGTGATTGGTTTTACACACTATTAGTAATCCATTTCCTTTAATATAGGATGTCAGTATTCTTTTTGACTTACAAAAGAAAAAGTTTTGTAAATGATTTTAATTATAGACAAAGGTTTAAAAATTCAGATAAATATATGTTATTCAAGCAAAATTATGATTTGGTTTTAATAAAAACTGTATGTTTTGGTTTGTTCTTAGTTTTAGAGTGTCAGTGCAATACCATAAAGAGAATATAATCTTGTGTATCATTCAAGAATAAAGTAGTAACTTAAGACATTTTTATAATGTGGTAATAGTCAACGATGTGATCTATTTATTCTTATAGTATTGATCTCTGTACTTAAGATGTATCTTGTTAGTTATTGTTCTATCTCATTCCATATAACAAATGTCCACTGGGTAAAGAAAGAGTAGCTTAATTTGGGGAAATGATTTTATGTAATAGTAATAAAAAGACCATTATGCTTCAACTTGTACCTTATTGCTTATTTTAAATTACTCACCATTCCGAAACAACTTAGAGACTATGTAGGTTTCAAACAAAATTAAAAAAAAGCTTAAAAACTTGGAGGTTCTTAAAGTTGTCTAAAATTAAACTGATAAGTATCACTTTTATTTCAAATTCTAAATCTATAACTGATGTTGGTACACCTAAGACTGCTCTTGGTAAGACTCCCACTCTTTTTTTAGATAGAACTTCTCTAAATAAATTAATTATTCTTTCGTATTGATAATATTTTTTACTGTCTGAGTTAATTGAAAAGGTACTTACAACAAAAGAACTCTTATGGAAAAGAGGAGAAAAGGTAAATCCTACCTCTTTGTTGGTTTTGTAAGACTGCCCTTAATAATAAGAGTTAATACTCCACTCATAACCTTTTCCTACTTTATTTGCCACCATCAAGTCACTATACTCTCAATCCCGTTATAGGCCTCATCACCCAAAAACCATTAAATCCACTATCCTTCTCTTCAGATATCATTTAAATGAGTCAAAAACACCTTTAGATATCCTTACAATCACTATCAAACTGGTACTACCTCTTTGTGACAGCTTCAGATGACGAATTTAGCCGCCAACATCCAGCCAAAGAGTTCTATTATGCCGGGAACCGGTCATGGAGGCCGGTCCGGTCTCCGGAACCGGAGATGTATTAAGCACGGACGTAGTGAAAAAATCAACAATGCAATTTACAAGCGCTGAAAAGAATTGCTCATCATACTGTCAGTTCTAAAAGGCTTAAAGGTATATAAGCAACCAACATGGAACTACCTTTGATTGTTTCATTTACTTGTTCTCTTCTGGATAGTCAATTCTTATGATTAATAAGAGATAAATTATTTTTTGATTATATCAAATTAAAACAAACACACACATAAAATGACTGTCGGTCCAAGAACTTTATATGACAAGGTTTTTGATAACCATGTTGTCCACAAGGATGAAAGTGGGTCCTATTTATTATATATTGATAGACAATTATTACACGAAGTCACCTCTCCACAAGCTTTTGAAGGTTTAGAAAATGCTGGTAGACAAGTTAGAAGACCAGATTGTAACTTAGCCACTGTTGATCATAACATTCCAACTGAATCTAGAGCTAACTTTAAATCTTTAGACACTTTCATTAAACAAAGTGATTCTCGTTTACAAGTCAAGACTTTAGAAGAAAATGTTAAGAAGTTTGGTGTTCCATATTTTGGTATGACCTCTGATAGACAAGGTATTGTCCATACTATTGGGCCTGAACAAGGTTTCACTTTACCAGGTACAACTGTGGTCTGTGGTGACTCTCATACTTCAACCCATGGTGCTTTCGGTGCCCTTGCCTTTGGTATTGGGACTTCTGAAGTGGAACATGTCCTTGCCACTCAAACTATTATTCAAGCCAAATCTAAGAATTTATTGATTAAAGTTAATGGTAAATTATCTGAAGGTGTTACTTCCAAGGATTTAATCTTACATATCATTGGTAAAATTGGTACCGCTGGTGGTACTGGTTCTGTTATTGAATTTGCTGGTGAAGCTATTGAAAACTTATCTATGGAAGCTAGAATGTCCATGTGTAATATGTCTATTGAAGCTGGTGCTAGAGCTGGTATGATTAAACCAGATCAAATTACATTCGATTACGTTAAAGGTAGACCATTAGCTCCATCTGGTGAAGAATGGGAAAAGGCATTAAAATACTGGAAGACTTTACATTCTGATGAAGGTGCTGTTTTCGATGAAGAAGTTATCATTGAAGCTAAAGATGTTATTCCAACCATTACTTGGGGTACTTCTCCACAAGATGCTTTAGCCATTGATGCTGTGGTTCCAAATCCAGAAGACGCTGAAGATCCAATTAGAAAATCTGGTATGGAAAGAGCTTTGAAATATATGGGTCTTGAACCAAATACTCCATTAGAAAGTATTAAGATTGACAAAGTTTTCATTGGTTCTTGTACTAATGGTCGAATTCAAGATTTAAGAGCTGCCGCTGCTGTTTGTAAAGGTTATAAATTAGCCTCTAACGTTAAATTAGCTTTAGTTGTTCCAGGTTCTGGTCTTGTTAAGAAACAAGCTGAAAAGGAAGGTTTAGATAAGATCTTTGAAGATGCTGGTTTCTTATGGAGAGAAGCCGGTTGTTCTATGTGTTTAGGTATGAACCCAGATATTCTACAACCATATGAAAGATGTGCTTCCACTTCTAACAGAAATTTCGAAGGTCGTCAAGGTGCTTTATCTAGAACTCATTTAATGTCTCCAGCAATGGCTGCTGCTGCCGGTGTTCACGGTCATTTCATTGATATTAGAAAACATACTTATAAGGATGCTGATGCTGCTAAGTTTACCATTGTTGCTGAAGAAGCTCCAGAAGAAGAACGTAACGGTTCAGTTGAAAACAATCCAATTAAAAAACACAAGAACGTTAAAGCTACTATTAAGGCTACTTCCACCAGTACTGCTACTAAGACTACTGGTGGTGCTGGTATGGAACCATTCGTCACTTTAGAAGGTATTGCTGCCCCATTAGATAAGGCTAATGTTGATACAGATGCTATTATTCCAAAACAATTTTTAAAGACTATTAAGAGAACTGGGTTAAAGTCTGGTCTTTTTTACGAATGGAGATTTACTCAAGATGCTGCTGGTAAAGATGTTGTTACTGATTTTGTCTTAAATGTTGCTCCATGGGATAAGGCTGAAGTTCTTGTTGTTACTGGTGACAATTTCGGTTGTGGTTCTTCAAGAGAACATGCTCCATGGGCTTTAAAGGATTTCGGTATTAAATCTATAATTGCTCCTTCCTTCGGTGATATTTTCTACAATAATTCTTTCAAAAATGGTATCTTACCAATCAGATTAGACCAAGATATTATCTTAGCAAAATTAATTCCAGTTGCTACTTCAGGTGGTAAAGTAGTCGTTGATTTACCAACTCAAAGAATCTTGGACAGTGAAGGTAATGTTCTTGTTGAAAAATTCGATGTTGAACCATTCAGAAAGCATTGTTTAATTAACGGTTTAGATGATATTGGTATTACTTTACAAAAGGAAGATTTCATTGCCAAGTATGAAACTGTTAGAAGAGATGTTTACTCTTTCTACGAAGGTGGTTCTGCTTTGTTGAAATTCCAAGATGTTATCCCAGTGAAGAAACCAATCTCTACTGCTGATGTTATGCACCAAGAATGGTAAGAACTTTCTTACTTTAATGTGTTTATATTTCATAAACATATATGATTATTTATTGATAAACGTCAACATATTTATATATATATTTACTTATTTATTTATTGTATTTTTTAATTCCTTATTTATTAATCATTTATTGATTCCCTCAATTGGTTGACCCTTTCTGATTTTCATTAGTTTAACATCTTTATCCAATTCTTTGTATAATTCTGGGTAGAATCCTAGTTTAAATAATAATTCAAACAAAATAAAGTATGGAGCAAGGACTAAACTTTGAACCAAATTATCAAACACAGCTGGTTTGTCACCTTCAAACTTGAAATGGCCAATGAATTGACAAACCCAACCTAGGAAGAATAAACCCCATTTCTCCTTTGTACCAGTTAAAACACCATTAGTAATGGCAGTATTCATGGCCACAAAGATACCACTAAATAATAAACCAGTTGGAACAGATAAGTATATGTAAAAGACACTATAAACAACTGCAACCCATGTATTCCCCTTCCAATTGAATATTTTGAAATCAGATAAGATAGCTAAACTACTATATAAGATAATTGGTATAAAAACAGCATGAATGAGAACGTTGACAGTGTTGTAATGGTAATATTTGTAAAACCCAAGTTGTGATCTTAGATCCATCATATTTTGTATCGGTTAAAGGTTTTGGGTTATGTTTGTATGTTTTGAAGATAAATTAAAACTAGTCGTTCTTGTTTCCAACGTTTCCCTTTATTATATAATCGATTTATTAATAGTGGGGTTTATTTTAAAGGGACTTGATACACGGCTGAATTCTTGTTGGAGAAGAAATTATCTGTTGTTTACAAAACTGACAGCATTGTTGGTCATCAATGAATCCTGTAAGGAAAACAGGTAGTTTTAGTTCACTGTTTAAGCCATGATAGCGGGGTGGAAGGAACGTTTGCGGGGGGTTAGTCGGTTGGAACAAGTTTTGTTAAAATCTTCCTGTAAAAAAGCCACTAAAAGCAGTTCTTGAAGATAATACCAATTTTACACACATCATCCTATCAATATTTCAATCATATTTTAAGTCATCTCCAGGTCTCATCAGCTGTCTTTACTTTGCTGTTGATCACTAGTCTTCCCCATAATAAACATTTCGTACCGGGTAAACGTTAGTTAAACAAATTTAAAATAATTCACTATTTGAAAAAGTGGTGGAATTAAGTTTTACAGTGGCAAGAAGTGAATTTAAGAAAGGATACGTTAAGAACAATCCCATAAGGTTCAATTGCCAACATAAGTCTCTAGACTGTATCACCACTGCCATCACTTTTAGCCAAATTAACAAACAATAATGTCCGGTGCTGCTGCTGCCTCTGCTGCAGGTTATGATAGACATATTACTATTTTCTCCCCAGAAGGTCGTCTTTTCCAAGTCGAATATGCTTTTAAAGCCACTAATCAAACAAACATCAACTCAATGGCCATAAGAGGTAAAGAATGTGCCGTCATAATAAATCAAAAGAAGGTTCCAGATAAACTACTGGATCCAAGCACAGTATCTTATATTTTCCGTATTTCTAATCAAGTGGGTATGGTTGCTAATGGTCCAATTCCAGATGCTAGAAACGCTGCTTTAAGAGCTAAAGCTGAAGCTGCTGAATTCCGTTATAAATATGGGTATGATATGCCAGCAGATGTTTTATCTAAGAGAATGGCTAATTTATCTCAAATATATACTCAAAGAGCTTATATGAGACCCTTGGGTGTGATATTAACTTTTATCTCTTTTGATGAAGAATTAGGTCCATCTATTTATAAATGTGATCCAGCTGGTTATTTTGTTGGTTATAAAGCCACTGCTACCGGTCCAAAACAACAAGAAATTACTACAAATTTAGAAATTTTCTTTAAGAAATCCAAGACTGATTATTTAGATGAAAATGAATGGGAAAAAGTTGTTGAATTTGGTATTACACATTTAATTGATTCCTTAGGTACTGAATTCTCCAAGAAAGATCTTGAAGTTGGTGTTGCCATTAAAGATAAATTCTTCATTTTAACTGCTGATCAAATCGAGCAAAGATTAATTGCTATTGCTGAACAAGATTAGTTGAAATTAATGAAACATGAAATCATAGGTTAAAATATATAATAAACAAAAAACTAATAAATATATACAAGTCATAACAATATATATTTGTGTATAAACCTCTTTTTAAAAAAAATTATATTTATCAAACAATAACATCAATTTTTCTTTTTAAAAGACATATGGAATAAACAAGTATGGGCAATATGTTAAATATTTATCCCAATCTTTACCATATTTCTTAGCACATTTAACTTGATCTCTCATGGCCCTATGTACTAAAACAACCAAGAAAAATACAGGGAAAAACCATGGGAATGGTGAATTAAATCCACAAGATAAAGCCCAAATTAAAGATTGAGTCCAATCAGCAGTGTAATGAATCTTTCTTGCCCAAGTGTACCACCCATCAATCAATAAATATGATCCACTTTCAGTCTTGAAATATTTTGGATTCTTCAAAATTTGATATGGTAAAAATGGGAAAGTCTTTCTAATTGATTTATCGCCAGACATTTGTTTTCTGAAAGCATTCTTTTGAGCATTAGCAGTGTCAAAGAAATAGTAAGCAATCAATAAAATGACATATAATAATAAATTGTACTGCCAAGACCAGTTATATTCTTCTGGATGATGGTAATATAAATACAAGGTACAATGACAGTAGGTATATGGAACACCGGCAATATTCCAAAAGATTAGCATAAACCCAAACTTTTCGTAAGCCATATCCCAAGTTGGAACAATTAATTCTTCACCCTTTGCACATGCATTAGCGTATAACCAATGAGCTAACATAACCACACCTAATTGTGGGGTCACATATCCATATAATTCAATTTGTCTTAAACAAGCACCTAAAGTGATAAAATATAATGTAAACCAAGGTAATCTAACTTCGAAAAACATTTTCAAATCTAAGATCCCCCATCTAGGATTTAATGGGGCACCCATGAAAAAATCATATAAATGGTTACCAGTCATTCTATGATAATCACCAGAAATGAATAAGGTCCATAGATATAAGACAATCGAGAAAGTAAACCCAGAGATGATAGCACATGTCATAATTCGACCAAAAATATCAATAATTGTGTATAGTTTAAAAATGCCAGTAAAATGTAATACTAGAACAATGGCTGTAGTGGTATATAAAGTCCACATAGCATTACAATAATATGGTAGTTGTTTATTTTGTAAATGTAATAATGGTTGGCCCTTGGTCCAAATACCAGGTAAAGTGTAATAAAAGAAGATTTGCATAGCCCAAAAGCATAGGAATATAGTCCAGGCATATCTTGTTGGAATCGCATAGTCGAGAAAATATTTACCGTAAAGGTCCCCAACAATGAAATCATACCAGCTTTGACCTTCACTAGGGAAAGCTAATGAACCGTTGTAAAATTCAGCGGAGATCCACATGTAGTACATTAATAAGGGGAACCCTACGAGCATCCCAATGACGCCTGCAGTCCCACCAAATTCATACTCAATTTCCTCTGGTTTTAAATATTTACCTTGAGGTAAGAATCCAGATAGCTTTGTAGCAGGTTGTTTCTCACTCTTTGCCATTATTTGGTATTGTAATTCCTCTTTTCTTTTCTTTGTGAACTTGTCTTGAACCTCGAGATAATGTCAATTCTTTTTTCAATAAATGCTGCCCTTTATATATGTGTCGGATTTCCTTCCAGATCAAAACTTTTCGTATAATAAAGTAAACGACGATCCCGGTTGCACCAATTTGTTGCAATAGATCTTAATTCCACTTTCAAGGCAACTGACAACCCTTCATATCATCCTCGAATATCCGTTTATTACTTGGTAAACATTACTTTAATGTTAAGTTATTTCCACTAGTTGCCGATGGTTACAGTGTGGGGCAGAGAGATCTGACAATAGAGAATGCAATTATCATATTTTATTTGCAAAAACTTGAAATTTCAGTGTGAAAATAAAAATGAAAAAAAGTTTCAAGAATGGCTAATCTCATCTCTAGCAGACGGGTGTTATTAAAGCGTTAACAGATGGCAAGCCCCAGCTTATGAAATACAAATAAACAATAGAAACAACATTATCAAGGTCATGTCTAAACCAACTACTACCCTTACCGAAGGTAGAGTGAGTAAGAACACAAGAAATAAAGTTCGTAAGGCCTGCGATAGTTGTAGAAAGAGAAAGATTAAATGTACAGGAACTCAGCCATGTTCCTCGTGCCAAGCTTATAACTGTGAATGTATTTTCAGTGGGAAAGGTTCATCCAGTGTTAATATAAGTGCTAAAGAGACCTCTCCCGTTAATAGAGCTTTTTCTAATCATTCAGGTTCATCAAGCTCTGAAAATATCGTGAATCATTTAAGTACAGTGGCAAATGGATATGCACAACAAAATATTAGTTCCGTAAGATCCTCAGATCCACAAATCAATAAATATGTTCAACCACGTAATCCAACGTCATTAGAAGATATTGGGTTAAAAAGCCCACCTTCATATGGTTCTATGGCGGGTGTTGGATCTGTTAACTCAAGTTCAGCCACACTATCTCAAGAGCAACAACAACCTCAGTTGAATAATGACTGTTGTATAAGTAGATCTAAACAACTGAAGAATGAAACCAATACAAGTACCCCAAGTACTGAAGAAGGTGATGATAAAGATAATGGTATCTTTAAAAAGAATACTGGTGTATATAAGAGTAATTCTAATGTGGAAAAACAGTTATCTAACTTGGGCCGAATCTTGAATCGATTAACTGCACTAGAAGGTTTAGTAGAAAAGGATCAAGACGGTAAAAATTCACATGTAACTGATGCTATTAAATCGATTAAAGAACAATTATCCCAGATCAACAGAGAATGGCAACCAGAAATTGATTTAGTTCAATACAAGGAAGTGAACAAGAGGGCTGTTAAATCTATGGAAACATATTTGTTGAGAAACAAATATTCTGAAACTGTTCCTATTACTAAATTTGCCATCTCTGGTGACAAGCAATTAGAACAAACTTTAATTAATTCAGACGCAAACAACTTGGACGATAATGCCCAATTACAAATTACTCAATATCCCGTTGTAGATGAAATGTTCGGTTTATATTCTGCTTATGAAGTCTTCTCACTTAGAGGTATTGGTGCCTGTTTCACTCAATTTATTCAAAAGAAAGAACATTGTTCTGACGTCAGCAAGAGTATGAAAGAAACTCTGTATTTAACACTTCGGTTCTTCGATATGGCTATGTCACATTTTCATGTTAATTCAGTTTCTATTGGTAACCCAATTGAAAGTTATTTACAAATGAAAAAGATTCCAATCCCACAGACTCCATCTTCTAACACTAACTCTCCATTAACTGATGGTCGTAGTGCTATTTCTACTAATGTTAATAATCAAACTCCTTTCAGTAATGGCACCACCACTATTCCTAATTCTCCTTCTTCATCCTCTGGTTCTACTTTATCCTCAGGAAATACAAAAGCTTTAGTTGCTCTCTTAATCAAAATGTTACCACAACCATTTGTTGAAAATTATACTGGTATAAGCAATAAGCAATTGCTAGAATCTATGTATGATGATGTGTTAATGTTTAAACTGCTCTTAGAAATGTATGATATACACATTAAATCTATCGATAAATTTATGAGAGAAATGTCAACCAAAAAGGATCCAAAGTTTATTGATTATAATAGTATGAATGGTACTTCTAAGACAGTGAGAGCATCTGATACTAATAAGATGTTAAATTTTGCTGATGAAGGTGAGTTATTGTTAGCTTTGATGTACACTTACTATAACTCTACATTATACACTTACTTCAACCCTGATAGTTCTTTGGAATATCTTGAACTATTAATCAGATTGTTAGATCAACAAATTTGGACTGAAGATAAGCATGGGTATCACAAAGTTCTGGGTTCAGCTATTCAAAGAGCTTTGAACATGGGTTTGTCGAGATGGGAATACTATGTTGGGTTAGATGAATTTTATGCTGAAAGGAAAAGAGCAGTATGGTGGAAACTATATTGTCATGAAAAGAGTAATTCCTTGAAATCTGGTGTTACCTCAGTCATTAACGATAATATCATGACATGTCTATTACCTAGGTGTTTTAGAGATGTTGGGTTTTTAGATAATAGAGATTTCTTAAAAAGAGTTACCGAAGTAAAAAGAAATGAAATCTTTGATAACATGAGCATTGACTCCTTAGTCATGTATGGTAAAACCGCCGCTTTACAGATTTATTCGGAATTCCATCTTAAAGTTTTATTGAATGAACGTTACACCTCGATTAGAAATGCTTCTTTACCACCACAACTAAAAACCGAAAGGTTCAGGGAAATATTGGAGGAAAGTAAAGTAACTCAAAAGAAATTAACTGCTGTGAAAGACCAAGTGAAAAAATTGTGTGAAATTGCTGAAAACCCATCATTATATGAATCTTTGTTGTCTAAGGAAGACATTATTAAAGCTATGAAGTTTTGTATATATTTTGGTAACGTATACTCCAATCTGATATCCACCCTAGATAACCTTGATGCAAGATTTTCAGCCAGAGTTAATGATCCATCTTTAAGTTTAATGCCCCATCTAGTGGTTTTACTTGAATACTGGAAAAGTATTTCACAAGTCCTATTAAGATTTAATGACACATATAGTTTAAATGAAAACTATTTCCATTATTCTACGATTTTAATTATCGTCATGACACATATTGGTGAGTTAATAGCTCATTTGACTTTAGAAGACCTTGTGACTATTTTTAAGATCTTTGGAAAATTAAGCTCATTCCCCATTTTAACAGAGAACGAGAAATATCATCAAATTTCAGACAGTAAACTATTCAAGTCCTATTGTAGAACTCTTTCGATAACGGCTTTGTACTGTAAGATGATATTGAAGAGTTTTTCGCATAAAAAGGGCATGAAAGAAGAAGAACTGGTTAAGGCATTAGGTAACATCGCTCCTGAAACAATTGCATTGACTGAGGCCTGTACTGACCCTAGAGCCTGGCCATACAGATATTTGATGAGACCTGTAGCCAAATCTGGTTTCCATATTAAGATCAAGAGAATGTTGAACTATATTGGTGTTAATGATGGTTTATTAGAAGAAAAACCAGCTTTGAGAAATAACAGTGTTGGAGGTCATGCAATGACTGGTTTGAATAATCCAAATAATGTTATGATGAACCATGACTCGCCCATTTCAACAGCATCGTTCCCAAAAAGATTTTCACAAGCTTCCAACCGTTTCAACCTAACGCCAAGTGTCCCTTCTACAGGTTCCACTCTTTTAGCTGATTCCAAAAACTTCACTCCACAAAATACCATGATAGGTGCATTACCAACAGGACAACCGCAAGAATTTTCTGCTTTTGATGGTAACTTTGATACACCCGCTTATAATATTGGGACATTGGATGAGTTCGTCGAAAACAATGACTTGACAGACTTATATGATGCTTTATGGGGTGATTTGTATACAAATAATTGAATACTTAAAAATAAAAAGGTACTTTGTCTAACAGTGCGTAGTAATATAATTCAATACTAAAAAAATTTATTATTATTTAAATAAGATTATAAAAATTGATTGTATGTAGTGTACAGAAAGAAGACTATTTAACAGTTGAGTTAAACCGTATTCTTATTTTTGAAACTAGACGAATTGTGGAAGACCTATGCTTGGGCTGGTTTGGCCAAGTTTAACATACTGGCGATTCTCTTTCCATGAGGAGTGTTTCTAATTGGACCCACTAACAATGGAGTGATGATATTGGAAAACTTCTCATATAGGTACTCATTCTGTTTGTGGCAGACATCTAAAGCAGTTTGCAAAACATAATTACCATAACTATCATTTAATAGAACTTGGATGTCTTTTTCACCGCCATTGTTTAATAACTCGATGATCATCGTTTCTGAGACAATTGGGGTTCTTAAAACCTTCTCAATAACATTTGAACCGAACTTGTGTAAGGATAATTCCGTAATCTTAGGCTTTAATAGGTTAACAATCTTGTAAGTGTAATCGTAATCATTCTTTTCAGACTCTTTGTTAATGATGTATTGAACCACGTAGTTACCGAACGGATCTAAAGTTAATTTGTTGATATTAGATAATAGTTTATCACATAGCTTTTGACATTGTTCTTTTGTACCGAAGTCTAAGCAACGTTGTAAAACACAACAACCGTGTCTGTGAGTAGCAA
The DNA here is from genome assembly GCA_003708525.3 of Monosporozyma unispora. NCBI lineage: Eukaryota > Fungi > Ascomycota > Saccharomycetes > Saccharomycetales > Saccharomycetaceae > Monosporozyma > Monosporozyma unispora. The sequence continues at coordinate 272,318 of PPON03000005.1, read as the reverse complement.
TTTCTAATGCGTTTTCACAAGCAGTATCAAAAATGAATTGGAAATCAGTTGGCTTCAATTTTTGTAGACATTTTTGAACGACATGGTTACCATTCAGATCCTTACTTAAAGGAACAATTGAGCTGCTTAGAGCATTGACAATGATTTGAGCTTCTTCTGGAGTATCGACACATTCAATTAACTTTTGCAAGGCTCTTGTACCATGAGCATTTAATGCAATGTCAACAAAGAATGGTGCAGCAATAGTAGAAAGAGCCTTTCTTTGTTCTAAAGTAACTCTTTCAATCAGCTTTTGAATTAAATAGTTACCAAACGAGTCAGTCATTAATTCGATTGTATGATCTTTGGTTTCCTCAAAGATAACATCAGCAGTTTCCTTTCCGCCAACATCAAGTTGTTTTTGAAGGAAACGACAGCCGTATTGGTCCTTACAAAGGGAATAAATATTACCAACATAATCATCTAAAGAAGCATCGGCAAAACGAGAAGCATCTTCCATCTTACGTCTATTGTCGTTGTTATAGAATGGGGGGTCATTGTTTCTATTCTTTCCCTTAAAGTAACCTCTTTCACCATTGTTGTTACGAGTGTATCCTTTACCATGGTTACCACCAACCATATGCATATGACCGTGAGGGTGAGGGTGAGGATTGTGAGGAGAACCCATCATCGGATTGAAACCTGGATTACCATATAACCATGGAGGTGGACTCCCATTATGACCTGGTTGCATCATTTGAAATGGGAATGGCATACCGTTAGCGTTTTCGCCGTTTAGGTTGCCTGGTTCACCATCATCATTGCCATCATCGTTCTTTGGAATACCAGCCATATCAGGAACTGGACCCATTGGGAGTGGTGATGGACCCATTGGTGGAAGTGGAGATTGACCATGTAATGGAGGATTTGGCCCACCCAGAATTGGGGAAAACCCATGGAAAGGAGAGCCGAAATCAAAGCTACCAGGGAATGGGGAGTGCATCACACCTGGATATGGTGGGGTCATGTTGCCACCATCACCGATTAAAGGATTGTTTTGTAACAATGGACCACCGTATGGATAGGCAGCAGCATAAGTGTTTGGATTGTTCATATCCTTCAACTTTTCATTGTCTAACTTTTCATCAATCTTGGTTGGCTTTTTCCCAATCAATGCAACAGAGTTGGTAGGAGGTAAGAACACGCCATCATGGTCAGAAGGACCAGCTGAGGTTGACATGGTTCTTGTCTTAGCACCAACGTTAGAGGTAACACCAAGAGAGGTAGAATTGTTTTTCAAAATAGATTCATCACCTAAATTATTCTGGGAACCATCATTTTCAGCAGCTGAGGCAGCTAAGGTGGAGTTTGTGTTGTCAATCAAATCCTTGGTTGAAATGGCATGGAATGTCTTTCTTCTGATGCTAATAGTAGCGGCACCAGGAGTCTTAGAATTGATACCTTCTTCAACGGCAGATGAATCGTCAGTTGGTAATCCATTAGTTGGATGGTTTAAAGGTAGATTAGAACCAGGCCAGACAGGAGCTAAATTTGGATCATTTGATGGAGGCATTAGTGGTGGTAATGGCATCATATTATATGGATTTAAAGTGTTACCATCTGGACCAGGAATATTGGGGAAAACTGGCATTTCCATATTACCATCAATCGGATGACCAATACCGTTAGACATCAAAGATGAGTTGTTACCATTGGCATTTGGAAAGTCTGGCATAGGAATAAAAGAACTTTGTTGATGTTGTGGTAAATTCATCATTTGAGTATATGGGAAGTTCATACCCATTAAAGGTGGAGGTCCATTTGGAACTTGGTCCATGGTGTTTGGAACAAAGGCATTCTTATCTAAAGAAGTTGGAACAGCAGTAGCATTTTCAGTAACTTTAGCAGAATCAACGACATCTAAATGTAATTGATCTAAAGCTGCATTGATACCAGTTGTAGGATCAGCACCAGTGGTTGTAGGAGTGTTTTCCTTGGATTTAACTTCCTTCTTAGCGGCCATATTAAGTTATTTTAGTCGAATAGAGAGGATATGCTTTAAATCAAAAGGATTATAATTATGCGTAGAATCTTAATGACAAAAATGGATATTGATAATAATATACAATGAAGAGTTTATTTGAACAGGGTTTTGACCAAATAAAACTTATCGTGATGAGGAATATTGTAATCTAATGTACAAAATAACAAAATAAAATATATCTATTTTCAATAATGTTATTCTTGATGTGTTATTTATGAATTTTGAGTCTATTCCAAAACAATAAGCTAACTAATTTACAGTGAATATTTATTATAAATGTAATGGAGAGATTCAATAATATGAAAAAATATTATGTGAGCTAAAATACAATAAATTGGGGGATAATAAAAAGATAATATACAATTGAAAAAATAAATTGGGTAATGGAGTAAAAAAGGATATATAAAAAAAATGTAAAAAGGAATTCAAATAAGTTGCTTTGCCTTCTTTCTTTTCTCTATTAACTGGGAGATGTGTTTGGGATGTTATAGGTGGTTTATTTAAGGATAAATTTTCAATCAAACTGACTAAATCAAGTGTGGTTATGTCAATTTGTCTAAGCGGTTCAAATTTTTTATTTTTTTTCCTTTGATAATTTCTCTGATAAAAAGAACAATTTCCGTCAAAAATGAGATGTCACTAAACAGCTTAAAGATAACAACAAAAAGTGTAAATAATAAAGACCCTGAGCACAATGATTAAGCAATAGGGAAGTCAATTATATTGAAGAATAAAGAAGAAAAAAGTTTACAAATGAATAAATTAGTGTGTGCAAAATTATACAAAAATTAAATATTAACTAAATGATTAAAAATGAAAGAAAAGACAACAAATTATTGGAATTAGTTATGTGAATTATGTGTGTGAAAATTAAAATTTGTGTGTTTCTTTGATAAAGTATTAAGAAAAATGTGATTTGTGTGTGCAAATTAGTATATTAAAGTATTAGAAAAGTCTCTTTTATTAACAGCTAATGCCACATAAAATGAATAAGCGAACCATTACAGTAGATCCAAAGTAACCATGAAATAATCATAAGCAGGAATAACCAAAGTAGTAGTGATAGTAAATTACACTTGAGTGTGTGTGTGTAAGTATAAAATACAAACTAAAACCAACAGTGAAACCAGTAGTAAGCATTAAAGATCAACTAAATCCTAAAGAGTGTGTGTGTGAAATAGAAAATAATATGATCAATAAAAAGATTAAACCGATAAAAGCACCTTGAGGTCAATAAGAGTGTAGTAATAGTAGCAGCAAAACCATAGAAGAGACTCAACAGTTAGGAAAAGTAGACTTGATGTTAAAAATGTATCAGTTCCCATAAAAATAAAAATGAAATAAAAATTGGATAATAAGGAATATCCTTATTAGATTAAAATGAAATAGAAAAAAAAAAGATATGATCTATGAAAAATCAAGCTTAGTTTTCTTTTTCGTGTTGAGTAGAGACTCTTCTCATAGCAGCTAAGAAATCTTCGACAGATCTGGTAGAAGATTTTTCTTCCTTTAATGGCTTACCATTCATTAATCTATCGAAAGATTCAGATTCAGACATTTGGTAGTAAGCACCACCCATGACACAGAAGACACCAATGGACCAGATCCAAACACGGACGACAGTAACAATGTCAGTCCAGTTTTGAGACCACCAACCGAATAAAGTGAACATAGTAGCAATGATATCAACGGCGAACACAGCACCGGATAATTGCCAAGATGGAATAGAAGACCAGAATGGACCAACAGCTCTAGTAATGAAAATTAACCAATTTTCAGTTAAGGAAATTTCTAAGAACATAATACCATCTAAAGCACCGAAGTTTTGGATAATACCACCCTTTGGTAAGAACATAGTAGTTAGAGAAATCCAAGACCCAATAGCTAAAATAATACCTAAGATAATAGACATACCCCATAATCTTGGTAAGTTCCACTTAACTGGCTTTTGAGAGTAAGGAGCATTATCGTAAGCAATGGCTAAGGTAGCAACATCAGCGAAAATAGCAATGAAAACAATTAAGTTAATATCTAAGGAAGTATCCAAAATAGCAATCCATAAACCTAAGAAAATTTCTAAATGTAAGGATAAAGCAATACGGTAAACAACATAAGAGTACATTCTGTGGAAAATTTGTCTGGAAGTCTTTAAAGCATCAATAATAGCAGATAAACCTGGAGCTAAGAAAACAATATCAGCAGCGGATCTAGCAGCATCAGTAGCACCTTCGACAGCAATACCAGTATCAGCCTTCTTTAAAGAAGGAGCATCGTTAACACCATCACCAGTCATAGCAACTAAGTAACCTCTGTTTTGTAAGATTTCAACAACTCTGTATTTATGTTGTGGGAAAACTTCAGCGAAACCATCGGCATTTTCAACAAAATCAGCTAATTCAGAACCTGGCATATCAGAACCACCACCTAAACCTAATCTTTCAGCATTGTAAATGTTAGTACCTAAACCTAATTGTCTACAAGTTTCCTTAGCAATACCAACAGCATCACCAGTTAACATCTTGACTCTTAAACCTAATCTTCTAGCTTCAGAAACAGTTTCAGCAGTATCATCTCTTGGAGGATCCATACATGGCATAACACCTAAGATTTCCCAGTGACCTTCACCTCTCTTTCTAGCAACACCTAAAGCTCTGAAACCTCTGGAGGCTAATTCAGCAACCTTGTTTTCGTAGTTTTCATGGACATCTTCTGGAATTGGGTGATCTTCTTCGACAGTCTTTAAGACGAATAATGGAGCACCTTTAACACAGACAATTCTTTCACCTTCTGGAGATTCAACAACAGCGGTAACCTTTTTGGAGACTGGATCGAATGGGTGGAATTCTAAGACCTTGTATTTGGTTAAAGCGTTCTTGGCATTTGGATATTGAATTAAAGATTTTAAGAAAGCCTTATCAATAGCATCTAAACCCTTCTTCTTTCTGGAAGCAGCTAAACAAGCAGTTAACATTAAGTCATCGTCGGAAACACCTTCAACAGTGTATGGTTCATGTAAGGATAACTTGTTCTTGGTTAAAGTACCAGTCTTATCGGAACATAAGATTTCAACACCAGCTAAAGATTCAATAGCAGATAATTTTTGGACAATAGCTTGTTTCTTAGCTAAGTAAGCAGCACCGACAGCCATGGTAGTGGTAACAACAGCTGGTAAACCAACTGGAACACCAATAATAGTAATACCTAAAGTGTATCTTAAGATCTTGACAATACCGTCAGTTCTGTAGAAAGCAGCAGTCCAGACTAATAATAAAGTGATAACAACTAAGACTAATAAAATAATACCAATACCGTTTAAGACTTCAGTGAAATGACCTTGACCACCAGCAGCCTTGTTAACTAAAGCAGCAGCTCTACCAACGAAAGTGTTGTCACCAGTAGCAGTAACGACCATGAAACCTTCACCTCTCTTAACAGTAGAGGAAGAGAAAGTTTGATCACCATAATGTTTATCGACAGCTAAAGATTCACCAGTAATAGCAGATTGATCGATTTGAACGAAACAATCTTCAGTAACAATTCTACCATCAGCTGGAATAATAGTACCATCTTCTAATTGTAAAATATCACCTGGAACAACTTCATTGGCTGGAACTTCAACTAATTGACCATCTCTAATTAAGATAGCAGAGTTAGCTAAAGTCTTCTTTAATTCTTCGACAATAGAACCAGCTTGGAATTCTTGAACGAAACCAACAGTAGCATTTAACATTAATAAACCACAGATAACACCAAAATCGACCCAATCGGATAAACCGGCAGCTAAAATAGCAGCAGCTTCCATAACGAATTGAATTGGACCAATAAAGAACATAAGGAATTTAACAACCATAGATTCATTTTCTTCGGCCATTTGATTTAAACCATACTTCTTTCTTCTTCTAGCGACTTCATCAGAAGTTAAACCATAAGATGGGTCAGTTTGTAACATTTCTTCTGGAATAACTCTAGCTTCACCAGCAGCGACATGTTGTTCTTCTTCATCATCATCATCGTCGTCACCTAAGTTATGGTTGGATTGTAATTCATCGATTAAAGCATCGATATCATCATCTTCGGATTCTTCACCGGAAGATTCGTAAACATCCTTTGGAGGTTTTTCTTCAGTAATTGATTCAGACATATTTATCGTATATCTTATAAATGAATTCTAATCTTAAAAATGTAGATCTTATCTATTATATTTATTAACAATTAAACGAAAAATTTCAAAAGTTGAAAAGTTTTGTAAATAGAAAGATACTATGTGTATAATGGGTATTGAAAAGAAAAGAAAACAATCAATGATTCTATGTATTGAAGGGAATTTTAAAAGGAGAATAATAAATAAGGTAGAAAGGAAAATAATGTATGAGACAAGAGAAAAAGAAACTTGAATGAGTAAGCTTTTTATATAAATTTTTGAGAATCCAAGGATGGGAAGGGGGAGATGACCGAGAGATATTATTGAAAATTGACTATGTTTATTTTAGTTTACATTGATTGATTGGTAAATAGAGGTATTTTTTTTTAACCTCTCATCCATTATTTGTGTATGTGTAATAATTTTTTTTTCAAATTTCCACTATAATCCATCCATCCATTTTCATTGCTTATCCCACGACTTAATCGAGTAAAAAAGATAAGCAATTCGTATTGTTTTCTTGATGGTAAAAAATATTTTCCAAATTTGAGCGACATAAACTTGAGTGAAAAAAAAAATAAATAAAAAGTTACATAGAGAGAGAAAGATATTTGCGATGGGATCGGAATAAGAAATTATACAAACAAAGAAACACAAAACATAAATGAACAAAAGAGGAACGATGGAGTGACGACACCATTGTTTGTTTTCGCATTACTAAATAGGGACAAATTTAAGTCATATTGAGAAATAAACAGTTTTCTCGAAATGGACAAGTAAAACAAATCCAAAAATGGAAATTGCAAGAAGTTTGTAAAAAAAACCACTCTTTTCTAATGGAGAAAAAAAATGACATAATGAATAAGATAATAATAATACAATTGGGTCGAGAATGAAGGAAAGGCGATAGGAATTAACCACAGAGACCCGAAAGAGGAAACTAGGTGATTGTGTTTTGTTCTCTCTCTCTCTCTGTCTCTCTCTTTTTTTTCCACCATTGTAAAATATCTCAAACTATCTACCAGATCTGGTTCAATAACAATTTGTGAAAAACCAATTTTTGGGAAAAAGGAAAACACAGTGTTTGTCTATTTTCTACCGGAAAGAAACATATTTCCGTCTCAAACAGGAAGTCAGAGTGGATATCCGCATCCGGTAAACAAACAAACAAAAACAAAACAGAGAAAATTGGCGGTTAAGAAGTGGCTATAAAGGGAATGTCTGTTTCGAGGGAAATACCGAAGAACAAAAGAGGAAAAAAAGCAACAAACAAAATGGAAACAAAAAACAAAGTTTTATTTCTCGCTATTAAATCTCAAATGGAAAGGCACTTACAAAACTATATTGGAACAGGTCATCGCATCAAACCAATAAAATCTAAGAACCACTCGGCCTCAAACGGAAATATGACGAATAAGAATAATAAAACTGAGGGAAATTATCTCAACCTTTTGGGAAATTTTGATGGCTTGAAGGAAAAAAGAAACAAGAAAATTGTTTTGTTTAGAGAATAACGTGGCCAATATTTTTCTCCTTTGAATAAACAAACAAAGAAAAACAAAAGATAAAAAGGATACAATTAAATATTAGTGGAAGCCAAATACCACCAGGACAATATGGGAGCGGATTTTTTTCCCAACGGATCTATTGTCTCTGGTAGTCACACAACAATGGATCTTGCGTTGGTTCTTTCAAAATGTTATTCCGAGTGGTTAAAAAAGCAAGAAATTAGGAAAATAGTGCTATAAAAACAGGAAGCCCAGCTGGTGTCCCAAAGGGGAAAGCCGAAACAAGTGGCCCGAAACGGATATGTCCCAATTGGGAGTGCTCCTCTCTTGGGACATACATTATGTATTTAACACCCTTTTTTACAACTGGAAAACTGAAAATTAAAAAATGCTGTCAAAATCACCAATCAGGAAACAGTAACAACAATAGTAAATTATATCGTTTTTATGCCACGCCTTATCGCTCTTATCTCTGATATCCCACGTTTCTCAATCTCATATCTTAATCAAATTTTCCTTTACACATTCTCTTTATCTTATTTCTTAATTCTTAACAGAATAAAATTTCATAAATCCGGAAATTTCATTTCAGTTTCAAATTAACCTCGGATTAACGCCACACAATGAAAAATTTTGCAAATTTGTTTGTTGTTGTTTTTTTCTCAAAAAAAAGTTCAACTTTTCCCGATGACTTCACGCAGTGATTGTCACTAAGAAAATTTAACCGCCGAGGTAATAAAAACAAATGTCTTTCGTTAAAATGGCTATAAATAAATTAGTAAGATGACGTTATTCTTTTACTTCTTTTAACATAATTTCATTTTTCCTTTATTCCCCACTACCTTCTATTTCCGAGTTAAATTATTTCTACATCTTCTTTTGTTTTAAAAAAATTGTTATCTGATGAGACAATTTTCATACATCTGATTCGTTTGATAAAGATTGAAATCTATAGAGCCCATCTTCGTTTCTTATCGTTGCTTATCTGATAATCTTATCTTAACGCATCTCGTATTTCCTATTATCCCCCCGTTCCACTTAATCTCTTTTTGAATTAGCCCCACTTAGTCCCAATATTCCGTTTCTTAACAAAAACTTTTTTTTCTTCTTGGCTGTGATGAGCTAAATTGATTTTTTATTGAAACGGATCTTTATTCCTATTATGTGTGTATGGACATGTATTATGGAAAAACTATTTTCTTTAACAATATCCATGGATATATTGACATATACACAGTTGATTTGTTAACATTGAAACTTTCTTCATCTTTTTCGTTTTCACATCTCTGTTTACCAATATAACTAAAGATTTACTGGTTTTTATTTCCCCGTTTACCTTTTTGGGTAGTATAATGTTATATCCACTTGTGTATCAATAATTTCTGTCAGCAGCCCCATTGCATATTTATCATTCTTCCTTTCATCCTTTGCTTCTTATATATATAAATATGTTGGTGTTTAACTTGTTAATTAAAGTTATATTCTCTTTTTTTTTTATCAGCCGTTGAACACACATCTTTAAAAACCCATTTAATAAATATAATACTCTTTTGTCTTTTAAGTTAAGTTATTTTTTTGTAAACAATAACTTTAAACTTTCAATTAATAAGTTGTTGTTGTTTTTTCTTAAGTACTCAATCAATAAACTTTTTTCTTCCTATAAGTTGTTGTTCTTTTTGTTAAGTTAAGTAAAGTTATCTTTCTTTTGCTACTGGAATTTTAAACAGTAAAATAAAACACATATTTTTTTTCTTAAAATCTTGATTAACCTTTGATGTTTCATTGTTTAAGTATCTGAGATCCCTAAAAAAATGATTCAACTCAAAAGTGAAGTTATAATTCATTTAGAATTACATGATACATGATTAGTATCAGTTTCAATCTTACTATAGTAAAAAGTGACCCCATTTTATTATTTTGCTCACACTCCTCTTAACTTTCTCTAAAGACCAATATTGCTGTTGTTTTCATTTCTTTGGCGGCAACAAAATCAATTTTTGGGGGGAGGTATTCATTGACATGTAAGGAATCTATACCACTAGCAAGAAATTATCTTGAAATGGGTTTATCACTGAATATACATCGTGTGGTGTACTATTATATAGTCTAAAAATTTGTTATGCTTCCTAGAATAAATTCCATCCAATGACAACTTATTTTTTTCTATAAGTAAATATTCTCATTATATACTAAAGTAAACTCCTTTTTGTAACAATATTGAGTGACTTGATTCTAATTTAACACAACTTACCACAAGAAGCAGACATGTTATAAGTTTTCTCAAGATTATTGAATTTTGTTACACTATGTTAAAAAAAGTGTTTATCTTTGACATCCATGTATTTTTAAAAGACTAAAACAATATTATACTGACAGTTTACTAGAACACACCTTAATATTTGTCGGTAATGGCAATCTTATTATTACTACGTTACACTTTTCAAAGATTTGTTTATTTTAGGTTATGGTTTTTAGTAGTTTTATTCATTTATCAAAATGAACTTTTTAGTTGTATGTTACTAATTGTTAATTTGTCTTCAAAAATTTTGACTTTAAAAAGCCACCATTAACAATAACAGGTATTGACATGCATGTAGACACACAGCCTCTCTTTTTTCTTTATTACGTTTCCTTTTCATAATAAGAGATTAAATATTCTTTTAATTATTTACTTTTTTAAGTAGTTGCATAAACCTGCCAATTCATAAGCAGGCTCATTACTTTACGCACTGGACATCATCAGCCTTTAAAAACTTTTAACACGATTTTGTTATATATAATTATATACTAATTTTACTGCTAGAAACTAGAGACTATACAAGATGATAAGATAATTAGTCTCCATACAATACAACAATGAACATTATCATGATACATGATACCATGAAACATCACCATCCATGTGGCTAACACTGAATGCCATACTAATTTATATTACTAACTCAGGAGTGCAGCACAATAAAGCATTAATAAAACATCAACTAATATACTATGACTCATGAATGATCTACCAGTATTAACATACTTAATACTAAATCACTATCAAATTGTTGATTAATCTCCTCTAGAAATTACCAGAAATAGAACAAAATGATTTCATCAAGTAACGATGGAATCACTGGTATCCCTAGTTCTTTCACTATGGATAAATTTTCTATTAATATGTGAACACATACTAAGCTGATTAGAAAATTTTTTAATTTAAATAGAGCGCATGTTTTCCAACAAGTTCAAATTATTTTCTCTCTATTCCAACTTTATATATTCATATATAAGAAACCAGAAGATTATATATTAATAACATACTCATTATATCTATATACCACTGAAACATCCATTGAAATGTCTGAATCTAATTTAAATAATTCTCATTTCTCTCATTTACTTTCTTGTCTTCTTCTCTATTACTTTCCTCCCCGGCTTCATTGAAGCAGGCTTATGAAAAAAAATTAGAAAGTTTAATTTTTTTTTTCTGTAAAAAGTGAAATATTTCAAAGGAAGTAACTTTTTATCCCTTTTTCTTCTCGATTTAAAACTTTACATCTAAGAAAGAATAATAAACGAACCATTATACAAACTATCAAGATACAGTCAGTTCGAAATTTAATATACATTTTTTAACTCAATAAACCATTTTACATATATGATATGTCCGGTACCGTTCATAGAAATAACGAAGATTCGGTTATCACACCATTAAATAAAGGTGGAACTGAATCAAATAATAATAACCATTCATATAGTTCAATAGATTCACAACCACATGATCTAGATTTTGTATTATCAGTTAATGACTTGGGCAATTTACATAATCCCAAATCATTAAAATCATTTAATCAAGTGTTTCAAAATGATGAATCCAATCTTTATAAATTTTTAAATACTTCTTTACAAGAAGGGATTGAATATCCATCAGAGAATAAATTTAACCTACCAAAGAGAAGAACCACCATTGCATTTCAAAAGGTTAAAGCAAGATCACCTTTGAATCACCCCCCACCAAAATATGCTCCTTGGACCAGATATAAGAAATATGGTGATAATAAACTACCTGATAGAATACCAAAGACATTATGGCAATTAATTATTGAAGCTTTACAAGATAAGACTATGATGTTGTTGTCGGCTGCTGCTATTGTATCGCTTGCCCTAGGGTTATATGAATATTTTTTTCAACCACCTGAATATGATCCAGAAGGTAATAAAATAAATAAGGTTGATTGGATTGAAGGTGTTGCAATTATGATGGCTGTTGTCGTGGTGGTATTAGTAGGTGCTATTAATGATTACCAAAAAGAACTACAGTTTGTTAAATTGAATGAAAAGAAGGAAAATAGAAAGATTATTGTGGTTAGAAAGGGTAAAGAAACATTAATTTCAATTTATAATTTATTAGTTGGTGATATTATATCGCTACAAACTGGTGATGTCATTCCAGCTGATGCAATTCTTGTAGAGGGACAATGTGAGGCAGATGAATCCTCAATCACTGGTGAATCTGACACTATTAAGAAGTTTGACTTACATACTGCTTTGTCCAGATATAATAGGTCAGAACCATCTTTTAATGGTGCTGAATTACCTGATATTGGTGAAAGAAACAGTAAAGGTGAAAAGATTCCTGATTGTATGTTGATTTCAGGGTCTAAGCTACTTTCTGGGTTAGGTAAGGCTGTTGTTACCTCTGTTGGTACAAACTCCATTTATGGGAGAACCATGATGTCTTTGAAGGTGGAACCAGATCCAACTCCCTTACAAGAAAGGTTGAGTCAGTTAGCCGATAGTATTTCTGTTTATGGTTGTGTTGCTGCTATTATTTTATTCTCCGTTTTATTCATTAGATTTTTATTTTATGTCTTAATGCCAAATGGTAGATTCCATGATTTAACCAGAGCTGAAAAGGGTAATAAATTCATGAATATTTTTATCACTGCTATTACAGTTATTGTTGTTGCTGTTCCAGAAGGTTTACCTTTAGCTGTTACATTAGCATTAGCATTTGCCACTACAAGAATGACCAAAGATGGTAACTTGGTTAGAGAACTAAGAGCTTGTGAGACTATGGGGTCTGCAACAGCTGTGTGTTCCGATAAGACTGGTACTTTAACTGAAAATATCATGACTGTGGTGAAAGGTATTATTGCTGGTCACAAGTTTGATGATTACGGTGATGCTTCTTCTTTAGAATTCAAAAGCACAGGTGCGCTTTTCAAAGAATCTGTTCCTGCTGTTAACAAAGATTTGATTTTTGCCAATATCATTCTAAACTCTACTGCATTTGAAAATAAAGATTTTGTTAACGGTAGTAGTAGCAATCCTACTCAACCTGCACAACAAGAGGAAGAAACTGGTGATGTTGATCAGGATTTAATTGAGAGAATCAAACAAGGGAGACAGGAACCCTATATTGGGTCAAAGACTGAAACTGCTTTATTAACTTGGACCAAGGATCAAACAAAACAATTAAAATGGAACCACCTACAAAGTTTACGTGATGATTTTGAAGAGTATTTTAATATCGATAATATTGTCCAAGTGATTCCATTTGAAAGTTCCAGGAAATGGTCAGGTTTAATTGTTCATTATCCAGAGGGCAATTTTTACAGATTTTTCATTAAAGGTGCTGCTGAAATTGTTTCCAGTCATTGTGATTACAAATATAACGACAACTATGAGTTAGTTAAAATTGATGAGATTTTAGAAGTTGAAGTTAATACAAATATTAAAACGTTAGCTAACGATGCACTAAGAGCCATTTCTTTAGGTCACCGTGACTTCCATAACTTAGCTGAATGGCCTCCAAAGGAATTTGTTGACACAACAATCGATAAGAAAGATAGACAGCAACACACTGCCTCTCCTGAATTGCTTTTAACTGAAACCATTACCAAGGATGAAGACAATCCTGGTTTAATTCTTGATGGTATTGTTGGTATTCAAGATCCGTTACGTGAAGGTGTTAATGACTCTGTTTTACAATGTCAGAGTGCCGGTGTTACCGTCAGAATGGTTACAGGTGACAATTTGATTACAGCCCGAGCCATTGCTAGAAATTGTAATATCCTAGATGAAAATGTTAGAAACGATCCAAATTGTGCCATGGAAGGTCCAACATTCCGTGAACTAACTCAAGAAGAAAGAGTTAAAATTCTACCAAACTTAAGAGTTCTGGCTAGATCATCTCCTGAAGACAAGAGATTGTTAGTGGGTACTTTAAAGAGTATGGGTAACGTTGTTGCAGTTACTGGTGATGGTACTAATGATGCCCCAGCATTAAAATTAGCTGATGTTGGGTTCTCTATGGGTATCTCTGGTACTGAGGTTGCAAGAGAAGCCTCTGATATTATCTTAATGACTGATAACTTTTCTGCAATTGTTAATGCTATTAAATGGGGTAGATGTGTTGCAATTTCCATCAAAAAGTTTATCCAATTCCAATTGATTGTGAATGTTACTGCTGTTATATTAACATTTGTTTCTGCAGTTGCCTCAGAGGATGAGACTTCGGTGTTAACTGCTGTTCAATTACTTTGGGTTAATTTAATTATGGATACTCTAGCTGCTTTGGCTCTAGCTACAGATAAACCAGATAAGAACATCATGAACAAAAAACCAAGAGGTAGATCAACCCCATTAATCACTCCATCAACCTGGAAGATGATCTTGGGTCAAGCAACTGTTCAATTAACTGTTACCTTTATCTTGCACTTCCGCGGTAAAGAACTTTTCCACCCAGGTATAGACAAAATTACTGGCACTCAACAACAATCATTAAATGCCATGACATTCAACACTTTTGTTTGGCTACAATTTTTCACATTGCTAGTTTCCAGAAAGCTAGATGAAGCTGATGGCATTACTGACTGGCGTAAGAGAATAACCGCCAATAATTTGAACTTTTTCCAAGATTTATTCAGAAATTATTACTTTATTGTGATATTATTCATTATTGGTTTTTGCCAAGTTCTTATTATGTTCTATGGTGGTGCTCCATTCTCGATTGCCCCTCAAACAAAATCCATGTGGCTAACTGCAGTTGGTTGTGGTTTGATTTCTTTACCTGTCGGTGTAATCATTAGAATATGTCCAGATGAGTGGGCATTAGCAATTTTCCCAACTCGTTTGTGGAAAGCTATTCAATATTCAGTTGGTCTTGAATGGTTAAGGAATTTTAAAAACCGCCGCAATGTCAACACAACTAATACATCTGATGATGAAGAAGCTTTATTGAATAGTTCAAGCGATAATGATGCCAGTGCTTTTTTCTAAGCTTGGCAACAACTTTTTATAACCCGGGTGAATTAAATTATCTCTTGGGTTTCTGATATGGACCTTTTTTCTTTCCTTTTATTTTACTACTGTCTTATTTATTCTCATTCTGCCATCAGATATCACTTATAATTATCATTATTAAAATCTTTATAATTTAAGTTTACATTTATATAATCTGCGTGTATACATTTCTGTGATATTATAATTGTATCTTTACTATATCTATCAAAACTATCTAAAAATTTAGTCTATAATTTCTTTTCCTTCTAGGTACTTATTTGAACTTTGTGAGACGGCTTCAGCAAACTTCTCATATTCTTCATAAAACCTGTCTAAACTCTTGAAAACAGGAGTCAGCTTTACAAATTGTTCAATCTTTACAAGAAATTCTTTATTAATTGTAGTTGAATCTTCAGCCTTTAAAGACTGATCTAAAGTTTGTTCAATTGTTTCTTGTAATGTAGATAAAGATAGTTTGAAATCATCAAACGAAAATGTTCGTATTGCCTCTGCATCCTTTTCATGTGTTATATCTGCATCTGAGATAACCATTATATCTCTCAACTTAGTGAATATGTTCAAAACTTCATATAACCTTGTTTTTATTAATTTTAAAGCCTTTAATTTGTCAACAACTTGTTTACTTCTATCTTGCTCCCCTCCATTTTTCTTGTACGATTGAGTCAGTTCTAGCTCTACTTTGCTTAAATCGCTCTCCAAAGATTTCACCGAGGAACCAAGGGTATCCAAATAGTATTCTAATTTAGAAACACCTCCAATAACTCTTGGACTCAATGAAAACGAAGAGTTAGAAACAGTTGATGTTGTTAGTTCATTACCATTATTTTCAGAATTGTCATTAGACACATCATCTGTAGATTGAGAGGCAGACCATGTCCCAGGTAAAGTCTCAGATAACCTCTCTAAATTCCAGATATTAGCCTCAAGTTCGTTCGTAAGACTTCTAGTGTAAAAATCTAATCTTGTCAATAGTCCTGAGGATAAAGCCTGCACTTGGTTTAGGTTACTATAATCAATGTTGGAAAGAAGGATATCAACATAGGCTTGAGGTACAAAATCCTCATCCAGAAACATATCAAATACATCATCTCGTGACGCAATATCTACATTAGTAGATGATTCAACAGCCTTCTCAATTGGTTTAGTCATTGTGTTTTTATAGTTGCTTGATTCTATATAGTTTTTATTGAGTCGTGTGATGTACCTGAGTTGAACTTCATTAAAAAAATATTTAATAGTAAACAAGTTTATGTATTTATCTAAAATCTTTCTATATTTTATCCATGAAAAATGCAAAAGATAAGAATGACATACGGACTGTTTGAAATTAATCAATACGATAGAATGAGCATTACTGGCCAAAACTAAAAAGATCTTGGTGTTTGTAATGTATTCAGTAAACGGAAATAAAACCTCTATTCCCAACAGCAATGACAGTCTCTTCAGCATGATCGTTACCCCCCTGCACTATTTCCTTAGACGGGATCGGTAAATATTGAGATACCTGATAATCCTCAGAAACTAAGAATTGAGGTATCTGTTGATTCTTAGTCGTTTGGAGTAAATTTTGATCCGAGCCTAGTGTAATTTTTAAGCTTGTATCTATACCGGAAGAAATATAAAGGCTATTTGAAGACTTAGAGGAAGACCAACACATTGTATTGATCGGATTGGAAGTCCCCTCTAGTCGAATGTGAGACAATGAATGATTTGGAGATCTTATATCCCATTGTGCCACTGTACCATCTTCATAACCTGCAAAGATATGATAATTATTGACTTTGAAATTATTGACAACAACATTACAAGCTGACATAAATTCGTTTGGTAACTGTAACTGTTCTTTCTTGCCATAGAGGTCATGAAGTGTAATTACACCAGATTCATGTGCTGCCAGAATTTCTTTACCCTGTGTTTCAAATTCTAGACGATGACCATCTGAGTTTCCTTGTTCATTTTGTTTACTTTGTTGAGATGTCCCATCTAAAAGAATAATTGAGTTTACCGCATCGTATGGATTATCTTTCCTTGCCATAGTGTGGATATCCGTTCCAGAACCACATTCCCATAACTTTATACATCCATCATTCCCAGATGAAACAAAATTTCTGCCACGACCGACCAAAACAGTGTCAGAGACAGATGATGTGTGACCTTTAAAAGTTCTTGGGTTTGAACCATCTTGTAATGACCATAATTTTAGCTGCATATCATCTGAACTAGATAATAAAACTGTTCCACTGGGGAAACACTGTAATGACGTTATCTCATCCACATGTGCCTCATCCATCACATTCTGTAATTGCCAATGGAGATCATACACATAAATAGACCCTTTGCGATCCCCCAATACATAGCCTTCTGGAAACCTGGCAATGGAAGTCCAACTGATTTCAGGGTGGTGGATAGATGATGTGATATCCTCGAGAGGAACTCGAAATTGATAAATCTCCTTATCTAGGGTAGCCTCGTATACCCTTTTCGAGCATTGTTTGAAAGTGTCATCCTTTACCGCTTCTTTACGACCGTCATTTTGTAATACTTTATATTGGTCATCTTTGGATCCTGCTTTTCTCTGCACTTGGAACTCTTTTATGGACTCTGGCGTTTCGTCTACATTAATGTAAAAGGATTTGCTATCTTTTTCTTGATTCTGTTCTTCCACTATTGATTCTTGATAGAAGTCATATTGGATATGACATGTACGGACCATCCTTTCTATACTGCTGTTTTGTCCCTGCTTTTCTTTAATGTTATTATATCAGTGTTAATTTCAAAGCATTTCAATAAATATAAATTAAATATCATAAAGGTCTTGCATAAAAAAATTGTTCCGATACTTTATATTCCATTACATACCAAATTTGTATTACATATTTGCCCTTTGAAGGTATCATACACCTCTACCAACATCAATTGAACTCTGCGAGCCAGTCAATCAGAATTTGCTCTGGATCTAACATTTCTGTTTCTGAACTCCATTGAGCTAAACAATCTTCCAAAGCAATACTTTTTTTGTTCTCCAAGTTCTGATTTCCTGACGCAAACAGTCGGCATTTCTGTAGCTGCTGCCTTGCTAATTTGATGGAATCATTCTTACCCCACATTGGACCATATGTTTGCCAAACTTTATTCTTTACAGTTTTCACTAGAACAAATTTGTAAAGATCGCTTCGTTTCCATAATGGAGTTAACTTTAATTCAATCAACGGTAACAACTCTTCGATTAACACCAACTTAAATGTTAGAGGACTAGTTTTAATAATTTCCTGCACGTCTTCATCAATCGTTGCACGGAATGGGTAGTGGAAATGTTTTAAAGCGTATTCTTTTTCAGGATTCTGGTAGAGATCTCGAAGGACCACAAAAAGATATTGCATTACAGTCGAACCCCTAGTATACCAGGCAAAATTATTGACATTTTTCTGGACCAATCGCTTCAATGTAGATAACAACAACAGCAGAGACAGTGGAATAACATCTTCTTTCACGTCTTGTGTGGTCTCCAGAATCCACGTAATATTTCTTGGCTTCACAGGCCCAACACTTTGTTTACTATTTATCATCATCATCTGTTTGTTTTTCAGTCTGTTTGTGTCATTCTCATCCGTATCAGTATTTCTATGGTCATGTATTTTATCCAAGGCAAAATATCTTAAGTGTAGTCTATACAAGAATACCTGCAGTGTGCTAATAAAATATTCTGCATGAGTATATTTGTGAATCCTCATCGATTGAATCAAAGTGTTAATATCTGCATATAGAGTATCAACTTGCTCAGTCAGTTGTTGCTTTAGTGAATCATGTAAATCTCCTACAATCAATGTTGAGTCCATAATCTGTTTGAATACCATGTTAATCTTGAACCTGCCAATAGTGTATTCCATGGGGGTATTTAAAGTCACTAGATTCTTACGCATATCATTATCACTCAAAATGGGTACACTATTTGTAAATAATTTTGAATTCATTGTTGGTAAAGGGATACTTGTTAATAAGTAGTCACTTGTAGAAAATGGGAACCCAGAAACCACCGAAGCTGAACCCTCCAAATACAATATATAATGCCACAGTAAAATTAATTCTTTATTACGTGGATATAGTTTGGTCTTATGGAATCCCAATTGTTGACCCATTCTAACCAGCATTGGCGAATAGCTTGTAGCATCAACCATATTCGGATCTGTTACAAAATTTATTAACAAAAATGATTGAAGTGATTCCAACACTGGTCTTATTGGAAACTCACTTAAAGTTAATAAATGTTGATACGCAACATAATACTTGTTACAGAGCAGAAGATCTGGAATAATCCCAGAGGCAACATTACAATACGCAGAACAAAAGAATAAACTGATAATAAGCAACAAATCTAGAATATTAATATCTTTGGAGTTATTAGTGGCTTTTGAGTCTGAAGATGAAAGTAAAAAATCATATATCCTATCTAATTTATCTAAAACTTTCTCTTTGTTTAAAATAGGTATTATTGGATGTACCCACTCAAAGAAAGTTTCAATTTGACTTCTGGCAATTGGTGGTGAAGTTGGAAACAGATCTAATATTTCACTTGTGGTGGTTACAGAACTAACATTAAATCTATTAAATTTGGTAATTTCATTTCTTGTAAAATTATCATCTGATATAACAATCTTACCAAATGTCTCTGTGGAAAGAAACTTGTCATTAATTGAATTAGTGAAAAATGGATAAAAATATTTGGATTTATATACCGTACTCTCTTCACTAACTTTCCAGACCCTAGAATCATCTAAATGAACTCTTTTAGAGAATGTAGATATTGTCCCTGATTTATTATTGTTGGCATCTATGACTGTCTTACTCACAGTTTTATTTTCAATAGAACTTCGAGAATGATGTGGAGGCAATGGGTTTACAGCAGACTCTGTCTCGGTATCTAGAGCTTTATTAAACCCATATTGACATTGATCCATGGTTCCTCGAGAAACACAGTTACTACAAGGACTTGCTTTGTCACATTTCAGTTTGAAGTGATAGCAACACTTGCATGATTTAATGATTCTATTTCTTGTAATTCTTCTCTTTTTCTTTTGTGGCTGTGACGGCACCACATTACTCACAGCAACCGTTTCCTTCTTGTCAGTCATCCTCTCACTGAGTGTCTCTGTTCTTGTTATTCTGTGGTTCAAAAAGTTGATCTGGCCCAAAGACTGTCAAATTTAAATTGAGGCAGTCTTGATCTCATCTCTGTTAAAATTTAAACTTTTCATTATTATCTTAATTTTTTACTTTTTGAAGAACAGATGATTGAGGATGACTACTAATAAAGATGAGGTGTTTCCCAATACAGTTTCGTGCACCTAAACTGGTTCTTGCCACATATGGGCTGTGAACAGAATAGTTTCACCATCGCTAATCTCCCACAAATTGGGCTTTTTACCTTGTAATAAACTTTTGGTTTGGGTTAATAGTGCTCTCATAACTGGGATACTCCATTGGCGGTAAAAGCGAGTCCAATGATTCCCTCGAAGAACAGGAAGCTTCAAAATGGGAAGGTTGTTTTGTTTTAACCATTGTAATATCTTTTGTTCTTGTTGGATTTCTGTATTCCACATGGATAATAACTTCTGTTTTCCCATTGCACTTAGACATATTTCTTGTCTCCACCTTGACATGGCTGTATCACCATTCATAGGCCCCATTTTTACCGCAAGACACCTATGACCCAGTTCATTATAATAAATTGGGCTCATGATTGACTTTTGTAAAGATTGTATCCCCTGCTGGAATGAATTTTCGTAAGGTACCCATTTGTTAGCGTATATTTCATGTGTTTGTTCTCTCAAAACCGTTTTATCATAAAGGGTGGAAACTAATGTGATCTCTTCCATAAAGGTTAGTTTATTTGGTAACACGTTTGTATAGTTTGGGGTGTGATATAATGCTTGAGTCACCCATAATGAAGCAGAGGAAGGTGTTGACATATCATCTGCCATTAAAGTATCCCACCCCACCAAAATGCTTAACAAAAGAGATGATACAACAGCCAAAAGGTTGAAGGTACATGATAATACAACAGGAGACATCAATGGGAATCCAATACAAGTAAGACCTGTGCCCACGACGGATGCCAAATGTGTCATAAACAGCATATTATAATCGGACATTGTTCCCGCTGGAGCTGTCGACATCGTAAAGTTTTGGAGCTTTACGGTAGCAGTGGCAATATTACACAGATATAGTTAAAGTGTATGTGTGTTTTTGTATATTTATTTTACAATTTCTTATATAAGTTATAATAAATATGTCAATGCATGTAGGGGATATTACTTTTAGCAATGCAGGAATCAATAAAAATAATAATTTTACTGATCGAATAAACTAATTAAAAAGCAAAGGCGATCATTCTATAAACATACCTTTACTTTTGTTTCTGGCAACATACAAATCTCTTTGTTCTTGTATTCTGCCAACAATAACTTCTTTTGTTAAATAGTCGCTAAAAGAGCCCTTTCCCAAAACAAATTGGGGATCATCAATGTGATTGATTGATTTAAGATCAATAGAGGAAGCCACATCATCGAGTGGTGTTAGAATTAATCCATCCACATATCTACAACTTAAAATACTCAATGCCCTTTCTTTTATGGTCATAATACAGCTTTCATTATTTGTATTGTCTTTGTTTTGAGGTGGTTCCGTTAAGCCCACAATAATCCTGCATTCTGGATTAAACTCATGAATATTACGCAATTGTTCAATATGACCCACATGGAATAAATCGAATTCACCTAGGACTAGGACAGCAGGTTTAGTGCTGTTTTCAAAAGAACCTTCCACTAGACATTTATCAAACGTCTTGTCCCAAACGTAACAAAGATTGCTAAATCCATCTTCACCATGAGAGTAAAAAGTCAATTCTTCGATAGTAGGACGGTACATACCTTCTTGTTTATGTTTTTCATGATCATTCTTCCCGGTTAAAATTCTTTGAATGATATCTGTGGTACTAACCCCATAGGTTCTCTTCACCACCTTAAATCTACCTAAATCTTTCATCTCTTGATAACAATCTTCACCGTTGGCATCTGTAGTGATATCATCACCATGAACCACGTATTCGCAACCATATCTATCTAACCATGCAGGTTGGGTCACATAGGGAGCATCTTCTACCACTTCTGTGCACCATCTCAGCCCTCTTGAATGAGCATATCTTTCTAAGGTATGCATCACTGGAGGACCTTTGTTGATAATAATTTGTTCATCTGTATGGATACCCACTAATAATTGTGATCTAGACGGGTTTGGTGCAGTTCTTCTGGCTTGTAAAAGGGCACCACAATGGCCATGATGCATGAAATCAAAACAACCATCCACCCAAATTTTGTCTTCGTCTAATGCCAATGTCATAGTTTCTTTAGTTTTTCTACGTCTTACTAAACGTTTTGAGCTCAGTGGTTATGTTTTTAAGCTCGTCTTCTGCCTTCATATTTGTTCGTTTGATAAATATTTTTTGAAACTTTTTATTTTAACGTTTAACATAAGAAAGCAGATTAAGAGGATGAAGAAGAGTTAGAAAGTGCCTTATCTACTGTGATTAACCGCTTTAATGATGTTACCCACTTTCTTGTCGAGTCATCTAACATGATTGTGGCGATATTTCCTTGGTTTTCTGCTTCAATATTACGAGTGTTCCTTGTCCCCATAATCTTAGAATGGGCGCTTCTGGCATGGATACCTACTGATGTAACACCAATCGGCCAAGCAACATTCCCCAAGGATAATTGCATGTAGGACTGTAAACATAGGTCCCATTCTTGACGTTGTAGATGAAATAAAATGGTTGCCACTGAAACTAATTGGTTTTTGGGTAATAAGGCTTTTCTTAATTTCACTAAGAGAGGGAATAAACTCATCTTCGTATCATGTAGTAATTCTTGCCTCTGTTTTGTGCCTGATTCCTCAGAACTTTGCTTTTGCTGGATTTCTGTTTGCCACTTGTCCAATATACAGTGCATGTATAGATTACATTTCATGTGGAGGTTACTGTTAACTACATCATTGTTAGTGATCTCTTCGAGTTCAATCTTCAAATTTTTATATTCTTCATTTTCTTGAGTTATTAAGTCTTTTATCCATTGGTAACTCTGTTTTGTATTCAGATCTGTTTCCTCGTAATTTCTGTCTATCTTCCCTTCTGCTTCTTTTGGTGCTTCTCCCAACGATTGTTTAGAAATTTTATCTTCCAATGTTTGACGCTGGATTTCCGCTTCTAATAATGAGTCTAAACCTAAATCCATAGTTTTATTGTGAATAATTTATTTTGTGGTTTGTCTTTTTACACAACATAGCTCATCTCATCTCCTCCCTTCAGTTCAGCTTTGGAATATAAATTTAATATTTCAATGTTGAAAAAAAAAAATCTAAATGAAAATGAGAGTGGTCTTTCTTACTTAACACACCACAGAAACTTCAGGTTTGGTAAAACAATTAATTAGACTTTACCTGGCGCCACTTAATTACTCCTGAAAAATACTTCAATTATGGAGAATAATACTGCTGCAACAACCAGTGCTCCTCCAAGAGACAATAGAGATCCAGATAATGGTTATTTATCTCAAGAAGAAGAAGTATTTGATGGTAACGATATTGAAAATAATGAAACTAAAGTTTATGAAGAATCGTTAGATTTGGATTTATCTCATGCAAATAGACAAATTTGGCTGGTTAGATTACCAATGTTCTTAGCTGAAAGATGGAGAGATCGTACCAATTTACATGGACAAGAATTGGGGAAAATTCGAATTAATAAAGATGGTTCTCAAATTAAATTGATGCTAAATGAGGATGATGATGATAAAGATAAAGATTCTATTCCACACGAGTATGATTTAGAGTTGACTAAGAAGGTGGTTCAAAATGAATTTATTTTTACAGAACAAAATTTAAAGAAATACCAGCAGAGGGAAAAGGAATTAGCTGCTAATCCTGAGAAACAAATGCAGGCATACTTGAAGAAACAAGAACGTGAAGAAGAGTTAAAGAAGAAACAACAACAAATGAAAAGAAGAAACCAACGTAGAAAATTCAATCATCGTGTTATGACAGATCGTGATGGTAGAGATCGTTATATTCCATATGTGAAGACCATTCCGAAGAAGACAGGGATTGCTGGTACAGTTTGTCACGAGTGTCAAGTTATGCCTTCTATGAATGATCCAAACTATCATAAAATTGTAGAACAGAGACGTAATATTGTTAAATTTAATAATAAAGAAAAGATTACTACTCTAGACGAGACTGTGGGTGTTACCATGAGCCACACAGGTATGTCTATGAAATCAGATACATCTAATTTCTTGAAAGTTGGTCGTGAAAAAGCTAAGAGTAACGTTAAATCCATTAGAATGCCTAAGAAGGAGATTCTGGATTACTTGTTCAAACTATTTGATGAATATGATTATTGGTCTTTAAAAGGGTTGAAGGAAAGAACAAGACAGCCCGAAGCTCATTTAAAAGAATGTTTAGACAAAGTTGCTACTTTGGTTAAGAAAGGGCCATACGCTTTTAAATACACCTTGAGACCGGAATATAAGAAGCTGAAAGAAGAGGAAAGAAAAGCTACCTTGGGTGAATTGGCGGATGAAAATCAACCTGGTTCTTCAACTTCACCTTCCTCATCTATTGCTGCTGATGGAACTAAGCCAGATGGTGAAGAAGACGACGAGGATGAAATTGAAATGGAGGATATTGTTTAGTCTATATATATAGCTCATGTTTGGTCCATTCTTATTACTCTACACAAGTCAAAAAATACTAACATATATAAATAAATTCATATAAATAAGTCATGTTAACTTTTTAAATCCCAAATACTAAGTTCGCTTTTCTTTCATGTCTCCTTCATTCATGTACCCGTTCAATGGGAGGATATGAACGTTATGAATTTCACTAAAACTAACCTTCCTTTGTTTCAAGGAGGAATCCCCTTCTGCCACAAACTCTTCATCTTTATTTTTATTAGAGGGAGTGGAAGTTTGATCTGAAGAAGCTATTGGATCAATTTGTTCCTCAGAAGTTGCTGCTTCCCGGTCATTGATGTGTGCCAGTCTAACGCGGCTGTTACTAATAAATTCCGCTGTACGAATCCAGCGTCTTCTTCTTGTATATTTAGTAAAGGTATCTTCCAAAGATGGGGTTTTCCATGTATTATCGTAATATATGAAACCCTCATCATTTGTTGGATTTGTGGTTAAGGTTGATTCTTGACTTGATAATTGAATTGAACCCTCATTAGTTTTATCCAGCTGCCACTGACTATCTAACCAGCGCCACTGGTTCTCATCGGAGTCATCTTGCGGTAGTTGGAAGTTAAGTGGGCTTGAGGTTGGATTCAAGAATTCATCAGTCCAGCAATCTCTTTCATAACTCAACATACTAGCAGTCCATCCAATCCCAATCCATCGCCTTTGATTCTCATATAACACAAATGTGTATTTAATGCCACCAGCACTGGTGATATCATGTTCCGTCTCAGCACCGTTTTTGCTATTTGTTGTTCTTGCCACAGTCTCAATAGCTTTTCTAAAAGCATTCTTATCCTTATTTGTTAATCCACCAAGACTTAACCCAGTTAAGTAGAATGTTGCCAATCTAATTAATCTAAATCTCCATAAAATTTTTCTCAAGCCTCGACAAAGAGGAGAATAGTAGCTTAAAATATATAACCCCAGAAGTAGGATTGCTTGTCTTGGGGATAAAATAAAGCTTGTCAGGATGACATAACAGGGTGTAAAAAAACAAATCGTAAAGAGTAATCTTGCAATGTTTTGTTTGCTGAGAATGGTGATCGGAGCTTGCACCAAATCAGCCTTTTGGGAAAGGCTACCCATTATCAAAATAATATCATCCAGAGTTGGGTAGGCAGAAACCATGGAATTGACGTATTTATCCATTAAAGAATAGATCCAGAGTAACAGAATCAATACAATATGGCCCAAATATTTAGTGATAAATTCAAAATATTCAACCCAAAGCACAAATATTATAATGAAAAGGTAGTTGACCCAGTACCTTTCACGGTTGTTCCAGGTCAATATGCCTAGAAACCTATCTAAAATAATCAAATATGGATAGAGTTTTAACAATTGTCTCGATACAATTGGAGGTGTTGAATTTAATAAAGGTGAAGATGAAATAATCGTTTCATCAGACCAATTATAGTTGTAATCATCTTGTTCATAGGTGTCTTGTCTTTCTAGACGTCTTCTTCTTCTGTTGTGGGAAGTACCATCTCTCTGCTGCCTTCTGTGCTTTCTTTTCATGGCACTTTTCAATGTGTGGGGGTTAACTGTGGACGGTGGTATCAGGGATTTGTCACTTTGGGGACTGTTGTCCTTGGGCTCTTGAGAAGTTCCTGATTTCTCCAAGCTATCTGAGTCAGAGGACTCTTTTTGCATTGACATTTCCTCGTTGCTATAGAATAGTTGTAATTGCTCCAGCACTACTCAACGGCTTTTCGTGGTGTTCTTGATGTTGTTGTTCTAGTCGATGAGCTTATCATTCCAGATGACTTTTTTTTTTGTTGGTTAAATTAATGTCAATTCTTGAAATATTTATTCACCATATAGAGGTAGATGCACTAGATACAATATTAAATATGAAGTTCAAAGCTATAAATATCTATACACTTGTGGATCATCTGGGTCTGTAGCCAAATATTCCTTGTCTATTAAATGATGCAAACTATGCTGGAAGGTCTTATTTTGCAAAAAGAAATGGGGTTTTAATACAGCTTGACATTGTTCAAATAGTTCCCTTTCCATTAAGGTTTTATTTTGTTTCATAATTCTTGCCACAGCAGCGTTAGTTACAACAAAACGGTCTCTCTCTAAGGATTTTTGTATTGATGTACCATCATTTCCGCCAGTAGTTGTGGTTCCTGGTGTTAAATTCACAGTCTTGACTCTTACTGTTTCTGTTGGGCTTTTGAAATCTTCATTTATGGAAAATGTGTCCGTAGATTGGATATTAGGTCCTGGAGATGTCTTTTTTAGGATACGGAATCTTGGAGCTATGGCTAAAGATATTAACTGACGAGTCACTTCTGCAGTTGTTAAGCCAGTGGCATGTTGAATTCTGTCTAACGTCCAAGGTTGATTAGTCTGTTTGCCTTCTTGATTTTCTCCATTTTCTACCACAAATAAGAGGAACACGATTGCTGAATGGAAGGGCAACACGAGGTCATACTTTCTTGTACTTTCATCGTCTCCAAACCAGTATGTGATCTCTACCAGTCCCAAGGAATGACACCATTTTAATATTCTTTGGCTATAGCGCTTTTTGTAAACATCTGCAAATACATCCAGTTGCCTTTGCATCACAGACGGAAGTTTAGTTTGTTCTTCCTCTTGTTCATTCATGGAGTCAAATGGCCATGCCGTCATTGTTAACACACTAGGGTGGAAGTCCAGATGTGATAAACTACTGTCGGTTGTTTTGCTTCCAGTCATGGCTTTCATAGATCGCGTTAAATCTCCTGATATGTTCATATCTTTCAACATGGTTTCTATATTCACAGTAAGGTACGATCCTACTTCAGATGATAATGACTTGAGTACACTTGCTTCCCATTCATATGTATACCTTTGATGTAATAGTCTCTTTGATAACATCACCCTATATGTTTCCATAAAATCATCCATGGCGGATAAGGATTCAGAAAACTTTATTATAGGATGTAAGTCACTTTTTATTGTTTCTAGTGTCACTGAATCAGATGGTGGCATTTTTAGTTTCGAATCAGCGTAGTAGCATAAAAACTCTATCGATTGTTTTATATTAATTTCCAGGAATTTTACAAATGATTCATCAATGATGTACGAACTGGCATCATTTCCATTAGGATAATGTATATCCAAAAATTTATTGTAATTTGTCCTCTTTTTTGTTATCTCAAAAGTCCATTGTATACCCATTAGTGACCGTCTTCTTAACGATTCATCGACACAAATATTTTCTTGTAAATCGTTAAATATATATTTTTTTATGGCGTCATAAGCACGGGTAGTGTATTCAGTGTTTTCTACAGACAAATGCATAATTTGCTCTAATAAATCTTTATCTTGTTTGGACATGGCCATTGAAACAAGGGAATTTACAATGTTTGACGCTTTATCATTAATTAAAACTTCTTCAACTGTATTAAGCAACTTGGAACTGGTATCATCATTAAAACATCTTTTCGAAATTTCTCTCTCAGCTGGACTTAGTAACTCAATTGTATAGAATATTTCCAATGGAGGGAGATTGTCCCATTGGATAGAATTTGAGTAGAAAGCCTTTGTTTTATCAACAAAATATTGTTCAAAGCTAGTTTTATAAAAACTAACATTTCCGTCATTTACTAAAATTAGCTCCATCATGCTTATCAATGATTTCAACTCAGCAATTATGGTGGCATTTTTTTCTAAGACAGTGCCATAATCTTCAGAATCAATTAATTCATCACGAATTTTATTGAACGTATTAGTGAATGCATCCAATAGATTTTGTTGTAATGGGTATAGCACAGCAGTGGCAAATATCGAATAACATAAATCAATAACTTGTAATTTCCTCTTGGGGACTGAATAAACCTTGTCAAAATACAACATTAAATCGCCAATTAATTTAAAATGGTGATTATTAGCTAGCCAAAATGTATTGAAACATTGTATGAATTTAGGTGATGAGTCGCTCCCACTGGATACATCCATATTTCCAAATGTTTCTTGGCTTGACAAAGACAATCTGTCTATCAAGTATGTAGTCATCTTTTTGTAAAATTTTTCTGTTTCACCAAGAAAGGCAATATCGTAAACCACACGGTATACTCTTTCAAATGACACTTCAGAAGTATTATCCGAAAATATCTTCTCTAAGGCGTTGTGCACCACTTGCCAAGAATCATCAAATGAATCATACAGTGGCTGATTTCTCTTCACCAGTTTCACAGTTAGTGGAGCCATTGTTTCACTTGTAGCTGGTAGCTTGTGACTGTGCAAGGTTTCTTCTTTATATGTGACTGACTTGTATTAATAAATCTTCAGGTTTAGTAAAAGCACACTTCAAAATTATTTTTACCTTTAATGAAATTTAAAAAAATTCGATTATTTAAATGACCAAACAAGAACCAAGCCAATCTAGTGTTACAAAAGAGAATTCTACACAAACTATATCCGAGCAATCCACAGACTGTATAGAATTATTAGCACAACCCAAACATGTCATCATCAGATATTTTTGACGTTTTAAATATCAAGCCTAAGTCGGACAGTCTCAAAGATGATACCACAACTGGTAAACATACAAGCTCACTTGCAGTGAGCGACAAGAACACTCCTGTTCCAGGTACCTCCAGCATTCCTACTATGAAATCAATGGCACCTAAACCACAAGTGACTGGTATTCAAAGAGAACTGTACAATCTGTTGGGTGAAAATCAACCACCAATAATGGTACAACCAGTAAACCGATTCAAACAAAAGATGACAGGTAAACCATCACCTTGGACATATAGTGAGTTTTGGTCTACCGATGATGAAGATACCACCAAGAGAGTTAAATTGAGACATTGGGTAAAGGGTTCTAAAGAATTGATCGGGGAAACTCCACAAGTATCCTCTTTCAGTAAGTTTAATCAGCATTTGACGTTACCTCAGTTCACTGAAGAAGAGTACAACTCCTTTATGAAAGCAGCAAAAGAAAGGAAGGAAACTCATAAAGAAGAACTTTTGACAACTCTTAAAATCAAAGATAAACCCAGTGTTGAAAAAAATAGCAATGAAATGATACTTAAGGTAAATGCTGAGAAGGGTACACCAGAGGATAAACAAAATTCCATTGAGCCATTAAACAAGTCTGAAACAGTTGAAAATGATGTAGATAGTAAAGATAACGAAGATAAAGGAACAGGAAAGGATAATATTCAAGAAAATGAAGGAGAGATAGAAAATAATGAAGCAGCTGACGGGAAAGAAACTGCTGAAGATGAAAGTGACTGGACTTTTGCAGAAGTCGATTATCTTTTCCAATTGTGCCGGAAGTATGATTTAAGGTGGTTTATCATATACGACAGGTATCAATTTGATTCACCCAACCATAGAATTTTGGAGGACTTGAAAAGTAAGTTCTATGAAATGTGTCAAAATTACTTTGCTGCGAGAAACAGTAATGATCCTTTATTACAATCACTGAATTATAATAAGGAGAAGGAAGTAGAAAGGAAACAGTATTTACAAAGACTGCTGTCCCGTTCTGCTGCAGAAATTGCGGAAGAAGAAGCTTTAATCATTGAGTCCAAGAAATTTGAGATGGCTGCTAAAAAGACTTTAAATGAAAGAGAATCTTTACTGAGATTATTAGATTCTCCAAATTCAGACCAAAATGTGTCGCAGTACATGACATCTCAGGGTATCTCTCAATTGTATAACAATTTACTTGCTGATAAATCTCGCAAACGTAAAAACGATTCCAGTATTCCAGAAAATCCATGGATGAAACAACAACAGCAATTTGCACAACAAAAACAACAGTTACAACAATTGCATGAAAAGAGACATTCAGAATCCTCGCAACCGGATCACAATCATATTAATGGTAACAGATCTAACAGTATCCAAAGCACACCAGCGTTAAACAAAACAATGAGTTCAAATGAATCTGATATTAAACTGACGTCGTCTCCAAGAAAGACTAAGAGACAAAAACAAGAATTGCAAAATGCCATTAAGAGAAAGGGTGAGGCTCAATATGCTGAACAGCTATTACAAAACTTTACTGCTGAGGAAAGAAAGTCTCTTGGTGTAATTGCTCATGGTGAAAAGCTGTCACCTGGTGTTTATATGAGGTCCACTAAGATTTCTACTTTCAAGCCAGCATTACAAAATAAGATAGTAGTAATTTTACAAGAATTGGGCTTACCAATGAGACCTTCGATGCCCTCTCACGATGTTATAGAAGTACAAGAAGACTTATTAAAACATGTTGTCACATTACTGGACTTAAAGAAACAATTAGATAGAA
The DNA here is from genome assembly GCA_003708525.3 of Monosporozyma unispora. Taxonomy (NCBI): domain Eukaryota; kingdom Fungi; phylum Ascomycota; class Saccharomycetes; order Saccharomycetales; family Saccharomycetaceae; genus Monosporozyma; species Monosporozyma unispora. Next base: position 241,303 of record PPON03000005.1, on the reverse strand, counting down.
TAGATGCAGAGAAAGCCATTAAAAAATAGTGCGTGTAGTAATTATATCCTGTAAATTGTGTGTATACCAATTTTCTTATATACAAATTTAAAATTATATGTAATTATCTGTTCATCACAGAATTATTGTTCTTGAATATAGTCTTCCACCTTTGAAGTTAGTTGCAGCCCTGTGTTTCATATCAATGGCTTGTAATACCCTCCAGGCTTCCTCTATATGTTTTGGTTTTAATGGTTGAATTACATTATCTGGGCCATCAAATAATCTTTTCTTTCGCATATTACCACTAGTGTTATTAGATAACGATGTGGTCTCATAATTTGGATCTGCAGATTGAGATGCGAAATGAGACTGGTTTGTTTGAGTAGAAGTTTGTTTATTTTCCTTCTGTTGCAGTAAAAACTGTTCATGAGTTTTGATCTTCAATGCAGTTTCAGTGATCGAACAGACAATTTCGAAAGTTAAGAACCCCAGTATATCAATAACATCATCATGTGGTTTCCCCTCGGTAAGCTGATTGATACCTGACCAATCCTTAAATCTTCTTGCCTTTCTGAAGGTGAAACTTGCTTGTCTACAATCCGACCAGTGAACATATTCTTCCTTGGTCATATTTCTGGTTCTATCATCTGCAATCTTCAATCTTTTCAAAGTAGTAATATTCGCTTCTCTTTCGTCTTCATCCAAGTCATTAGCATCATCATTGTTTTCTAGAGGTTGTTCATTGAACATAAATTGCAATTCCCAAGGTAATTTGATCGCAGACTTTTTTACTTTCATCATGTTATCTTTCCCATCTTTGTCCTTACCATCTTTACCTTCTTTTCCATCTTTGCCTTCATCATCAGCTCCCCCTGCACCACCAGGATTCAATGAGGCAGCTGCATCTTGGTCTTTAGCATTTTTTCTTAAATCCTTCCAGGAAAGATAAGTTCTTAATCTGTTCACTTTAGCCTTATCATGTCTGATAAGAAAGATGATATCTTCAGGGAGTATACTTTTATTCCCTCTAGAGTGGGCAGTCTTTGTGGATTGTAATAAAATTTCGATAACTTGTCCTCGAACGATATCTTCAATTAAAGAAGTAGTCTCCACTGGAGGATCGGTAATCTCCCCAGAGACAAACATCATTTGTTGGATTTCTATTCTGTATCTGTATTTATCATGGTTCCCACTCATCGTTCTACTGGTTGGTTGATTGTGTGGCTAATATGGGTTCTTGAATGGAAATGGTTGAAATCGATGTTTTAAATAATTACTCTTTCTTTAATCAAAACCCTAACTAACTTTTCATATTAACAATTTTCTGAAAAATTTGGAAAATTTTCAGATATTTTCATATATAAACAGAAAAGATATTAGTATTTAGAAAAAAGAATGTAAAGATTTCTCTTTCAATAAACGGCTGTATTTTATTCCCCAGTCGTATAAGTAATGACTATAATTTAGATGAAAGCCATGATTTAGTCATTTGAACCCTTTAGAAAAAATTCTTTACTGTGTTATTTCATTAGATATTTTGTTATCTCCTTTTTGAAGTGTATGATGAATTTAATTCTTTGGTCCGTGTTTATGACAGGAAGTAAGACCCCTGGTATGAGTGACACAAGAAATGTGGATTGACAGTTCACAAATTCTGATCTTCATTGACATAATAAAATTTTATTTTATTTTCTTTATTGACTCTTGAATAATTATATCATCATATATATAAATGTACGTATGGACTGTAAATGACCTTACACTTCTTCATCCATCCACTGTAAAGTTTTATTAATACCTTCCTCGATGTCTACTCGAGGTTTATACCCCAGTAAAGTCTTTGCTTTTGTGATATTATGGTATCTTGTTGCACACACAATGCGAACCCTAAATGGAGTCAACCCAGGTTCTTTACCCAGAAGATGGGAAACCCACTGTGAACAATAGCCTAAAACTATGGCCAGAGGTTTATTTAATACAATTACACGTCTTTCATCCACTGGGTATCCATCTTGTTTCCAAACTGTTCTTGCTAATGACCAAAAATATGAAGGGGAATCATTGGTGATGAAAAATGTTTGACCCATAGCTTCGGGACATTTTTCTGGGTCCATTAAAGCGATGGTTGCCAGCACATGGGCATCTGCAACATTACCAGCATAAGTCCAATCAAATAGGTTGTTATTATCACCTAATTGAAATTTATCTTGTCCTAACTTAGCCACAGTTCTAAGACCTGGTACCAATTGTCTATCTCCAGGACCAAATATCCCCGCAGGTCTTAATGCAATAGTATAAAATTCATTTTGTGGATCATTAGCTTCAAGAATCATATGTTCGGCAATAGCTTTGGTTTCATTATATGAATCCATGGCAGGTTTAGGAATAGGCCAAGTTTCATCAGCATTATGTAAATCATTACCATTGAATGCCACACCAGCACTAGAAGTGTAAATAATAGCAGATACTAATGGACTTTCTTTACAAACATTAATAATGTTTCTTGTCCCTGTCACATTAACTTTTTCATATATTTCTGTTGCGGCACCATGGATCGGGGAAGCAGCATGAACTACTACATTGGGTTTAACTTTGTTAATTGCCTCTTCTAAGTCACTTTTCTTGGTTAAATCACCTTGAATAACAGTAATCTCCTTTGGATCGAACTCGAACTGTTTACTAATCTTTTCTGGTAAAGGTCTAATATCAAAGACATATATACGCGGTTTTAACCCTTGTATTTCATCATGTTCATCACCCATATGGTAGAACTTCTCTATTAAATGTAACCCAAGAAATCCAGTACCACCGATGATTAGGACAGACTCTACTGGAAATTTGACTTGGTTACTTTGTAAAGTCATTACGTTGGTATGGTTAATTTATCTTTTATAATTTTATGGGATTAGTTATGGCATCTGTGCTAAATAGTGGAACTTTTATAATCATATCTTGCTTTTGTTATCCTTACCCTTTATATATTTGATAGCGTTTAGTGTTGTAGATTCGCGGTTGAAAACTGATTTCTCCCTCTAAGCAGTTTCTAAACGAGCTTGTTATCTCTTTCCGTTGAATGCGGAGATCTCATTTACACTCGAATTGAAAGTCTCAATAACAAAGAAAAATTCATAAATAATGGCAAATTGTAAGAATTAAATATCTCATATATGTTATTCATTTAAAGGGTTTCAAATATCAATGTTATATTATTCTTTTATTAAAAAAACTAGTGGTATTACTTAACACCGAATTAATTCTCTCAATATTATACGGAAATGTTTTTATAACTACAGGGCAAAATTACTTCAAAGACTTGACCATTTTAACTAACCTACTTCCCCCCATTTCAGAAGGGTATGAGTTTTATTAAACTGTCCTTTATGATTTGAGTCTATTCTGAGTGAGTGCAGCCTTGATAACCATGTTCGTTATATACCCCCCCCTTATCTTATATTCGACAGAACTTGAATTCTTCATTAGACGTATAATCGAGATTTTATTTATTGTAAAATTCAATGAATGTTACTAAAAAGTTTATATAATTTCCTGCTTATACTATACATACAAGTTCCCTTCTTGATTCTATTTCGAATCTATGTTTTCAAGATGATATTAAATTTATTTGGCGAAAGTCCAACCTTTCCATTCGAAATTAGCATAACATCTAAATTCATTACTTAACCCATTGGCATGTTCTGGTAGAAAAGAGGTAATCTTGGTAGTTGGATAGACTTTAGAAATAACGTCATGCATTCTTTCACCTGTACAAGAAATCAAACGAGTATCTTGATTAACCTTTCTTTCAGACTCTGAAACTAATAAGGCCTTGGCGGTAATAGATGATTTAGTTTGACAATCTTCATTTAAAAATGGTGGGTCAATTAATAACCTATCCACTTTACCACGAGCTGGTGAATCAAATTCCAATGGATCCTTATAATCATAAAAGGCAAAATGTTTTTTACCTGCCATTAATTCAAATCGTTGATCATATTCAAACAAGTAAATATGTTTTGTAGGAATTTCATTCGCTGGTCTTTTTTGAATGGCAGCATAAACTGAAGGAGCACTGACAACAGCAATAACAGTGTCTTCATTTGCACCATCTAAAAGTGCATCCGCAAGTAAATCAGCAGTAGAGTCACTGTACCAAAATTGAGATAATTGCCAATCCTCTTGAAATAAATTCATCCCTTCTTGTTTTTTCTTTCTTTGATAATCTTCATCTGTTTCATCATATAATTTTTGGAACTCCTCTTGACGTTGTTGTTCTTCTTGTCTAAATTCCGCTAATGCAGATAATGCGTTGGCAGATAAGGTTAATTCAATATCAGAACCTGAATCAGAATCAGACATAGTGGCTTGACGTTGGGTATCTGGTTATGGAGTCTCTAATGAGAGCGATGAGCTAGATACATATTAAGTTGTCTATAATCTTTTAGTTATCTTTCTAAAAAAAAAAAATTTTAAATCTAAAGAAAGGAAAGTTTCATCGATTAGAAAAGTATGATATTATTAATTTGATATAATTGAGGAGTTCACACATCGGCTCCAGTATGTGAGGCCTAATTTTGAACTAACATCACAACTAGACGTAGCTGTGTTAAGATAGTTACAAAATTCATATGGTTCCTCTTTGGTTTTACATAAACCACTTTCATTATTATTATTTAAATTTATTTCATCTAACCTAAAGTTGAAGTACTAACTCCATTCAGTACCATTCAAAAGTACGTGTTTCCTTGATTTAAAAAAAAATATTATTTTCTGTTATCGATCATAATTTGCTAACTTTCCCTGACTGCATTTGTGTAAGAAACAGAAAATCAGCATCTGGTATGTGGTGGTGTATCCTAACACCTTTACTCTGTACAACAGAAATATTTGGAGGTAATTGAGCTTCCCATATTTCAAGTCACAACTACCTGATCATCAGAGATTTTTATCACATTCAACTAATGTAGTATATGGATCAAAAGATGAATCCCTCCGCATGATATATTAAATTTATGTGTATTTAACCAGTTCTAATTCTTTTAAAGTGCTAGTTTAACCCAATTACTTTTACTGCGTCACGGGCTAGTAATACAATGTATTCCTTCAGGACTTAAATAAATTGATTCTTAGCAGAGCTAGTATTTCTTGGTTGTATTAGATAAGTCTATGGATACTAATAGCTCGTATGAATAAAATTTTTGGTTCCTTCAAATGTTATTTTCAAATGGATTAATTGTGTTCATTCATTACTTTGCTAACAGATAACAAAATCAGTTGTTGCAAAGAACCTTTTTTAATTCTATTTTCAATATATTGTTATTTTCATCCCCTCTTAACAATTCTTTTAACCTTTTTAAACTTTCTTCTTTCTTTCTTCTTCTAAGCAGCTAAGGTTCAGCAACAAATACTTTTGAAATGGAAGATAGTTAATCAATCACTTAAAATGAAATCTATATGATGTTCAACATAATTTAAAAGCCACCTTAACATCCTAATGTTAGATTATAAAAACTCTATCTCGAATCTGGACCCATTATAGTATTTTCTGAAGAAGCATAAAGCAGATCGCCTCAATGTATCACATGGTTTAAGAAAGAAAAACTGCACAATTTCATTAAGACATATGTGGCCTAAAGCAGAGACTTCCTGCTGAACTTTAAAGGTAAGTCATATATGAATGATTTTGACTTAAAGTTAATGGGGAACTAACCATTTCGTGATTCGTCCACCTACCAAACAATAAGCACTTTAGAAAACCTGAATGAATTTAATAACTATTTAACAGAGAATTAGCTAGATACTTTTTACTTACACTACCAGTAAATGTATACTTCTATATCTAGATACTTCTAACTTTTTATGTTCTACCTTTCACTATATTGAAGTTATAAAAACAATTGTTTTATTTTTGTAACTTTATGGAAATATATTTCCGCCTTAAGTTTTAGAGTGCTTTAAAGTTCCAAATATCAAAAAAGGTCATCATTAAAAACAATATTTGCATTTAAGCCTTTAATTATCACCTGATATAAAAATTATTTTAATAAATCTTTGTTTTTAAAATTAAGTTATTATTTTTACATATTTTCCATATATTAAAAATTTACATATTCATAAAAATAAAATGATATATTTTATTTTTACTAGATTATCATTTGTCACGTAATAATTTTTGAAATATTTTCAAACGTTTGTATTAGGTGTAAAAGTAAAAATGGTAGTTAGCTTCAAAATAATGTTAAGATCAAAGTGTGTATCATCACATAGCACAGTTTGTCACACAGTAAATAACTGTGTATTGAAGACAGATTTCCAAATGAGTGAAAAATATATGTAAGAAGAGAGCGTTGAGATCTCTTCTTCTATGAAATGTATAATATTTTATATAACTCTTATGTACAAAGAAGAAGAAGACTTACGTTATTATGAATAGTCACAAAGTGATTTAAGTTACAGTAAATATTTATAATGAATAGTTTAAACGTGACCTTCGGTCAGACCCTACATAATCTACAATATGTCTGTTCAGAGTATGGTTAATCTCTCTTGTAAACCTAATTCTCAATTTTGAGTTAAATTTTTGAAAATGATATTGGCAAGATCAAATTCGTTACAAAGCAAAAACGTTTTGAACATTCTAACAAAAATTTAACTATTGCTAACAATCCACCTTTGCTTAAAATATGATTTGAATAACTAGGCCTTCCTTTTTGTTCTAATATTAGGATAGGTTTTTTAAAGCAAATTATTCTGGGGAACATTTTTCCAATCATAATTATTATTCATGGTCTTTTTCACTTCATAGGAAACTAAAGTATGGGGTAAAAAATTTGGTTTTTGCGTTACGAGTAGAATAGTATAGGCTAATATCCATTAATATACTCTTTTATTCATGGTTTTCTTTAGGTCAACCATATTTTCTTTTATCCTTTCTAAATAGTATTTATATATAAAGCAGAAAACTCTGGTTTATTCAAACACTACTTTTTTTATTTTAAAAGATTTTTTACTTATTCGTTTGAATATAATATCAAGTTACACAATATCACTGCGTCATATTGGTCTCTAACTCTGGTACCATTTTATATTGAATATTAATTGAATTCCAATATTGGAAAATATTATTTTATAAAAATTTAAAATGACATTAAGGTAATTAAATAAGAATATATACTTATCTATAACGTTAGTCTCTACTTAAAAAGACGAATCCAAATATAAAAAATTACTTGATGAGTTCCATTACCGATAAAGCCACAGAAGTCCTGCGGTAACCTTTGTAATCTTTGTAGTTTTTGTAGCATTAATAGTATTTTAGAACCTTGAAGAAAGGAGAAATAAATCAAAATCCCTGAAATGGAAACCAATAGTGAGCCGTTTTATATCAAACTAAACTTGTAAAATGTAGTATTTCACCTTAGATCTAGATTTCCTTTAAAAAGGCGGTTTTTCCATTTTGTAAAAAGTATGAAAAGGTAACAATGAACATTTTCAATTAGAAAAAAGGTATGTGTTTATCAACATTATATAAAGATATGTTGGAATATGATAATAATTAATGTCATATTCATTGATTTAATTCAGTGATTCCATAATCCTCTACATAGTGTGGGGATGATCACTACACTATGCAAATGAATTTTTTACTATTTTCAATATTTCAAAGTAAGAAATTGATAAAAGGTTTACATAAAATAAATATAGTGTATTATATACATGTTTAAAGGTACTCTTGTACTAATAAAACCAAAGACTGTTATACAAGCATGACGTACACCACACCAGACGCCAGGAGCTCTGGATTCAAATAATATATATTACGTATACTACTTACTCTTTACTCTTATAAAGAGGATATCGACTTGTTTCATTAACAAAATATCGGTCACTTTACCTTTATTACCCATATTATACAAAAATAGCAGCCTAATCACGTATAATATTATACCACATGAAATACTTTATAACCAGATCTCCGCTAAAGTTATAGCAAACTTTCTTTAAATCTTATCCGAAAGTTATCAAGAAATATAAATTATACTAATGCTACCATTTTTGGACCGAAAGAATTCAAAATTGTTGGTGTAGGCGTACCTTAGGCTAAGCGGTTAACGGATTAGACTGGCAGAAAAACTTTACTTTCTAGAAACGCTAGAATAGTACTCGAAGTATACTAGATATTTATTAACTTATCAACTGGAAGTTGCTTGATCCTTCTTTATATATAATAACTAGAATTATATATAAAAATCAATGTTTAATTATCTAAGAACATTTAAATAACATGTTCTTTATTTATAAATTATTTGGTAGAATTAAATCCTTTTAAATTCTACATTTGCATAATTGATCGAGCTAATAGTTTCCAATTTCTTTTACTTTTCATTTCAGGCTATCATAGTAATGTCTCTAAAGGTTACCTAACTTGGGAGTTAATATGGCATGTCTTTATGCCTCGTCTGTAATTATTCTTTTAAACGTCGGCCATTTTTATTCGCTTACGGATGTAATAACAAGTTGATCACTTGGTTAATTTGAGTTAGTTGTCTCTTACAACAAAAAATAAGGAATAATTGGTTTCGTGGTCTAGTTGGTTATGGCATCTGCTTAACACGCAGAACGTCCCCAGTTCGATCCTGGGCGAAATCAATATTTTTTATAAAAAATTTCTCTTTTTATTTACGCGCCTTTGTAATATTAAAAGTTAATATGGATGTCTTTATGGTTCGTCTGTATTTATGCTTATTAAGGTAGGCCATTTTTACTCGCTTACAGGTTTAATAACAATTTGATCACTTGGTTACTTTTAACCTTTAAGTTAGTTATCTCTTACAACAGTTGTACAGATTTGGGCACGTGGCGCAGTTGGTAGCGCGCTTCCCTTGCAAGGAAGAGGTCATCAGTTCGATTCCGGTCGCGTCCATATTTTTTTGCTAAACTGTCAAAGGTATTTTGTAATATCGAGTCATTCACTAAACAAATATTTGATATAATTTTTTTTATTTTCAAATGATTTTTTCTATAACTAGTGAGACTAAAAAGTCACAACACACATATAATGTAACAATTACACTTTAATATCAATAATAAAATGTTTAAACTCAATATCCCAACCTTTAATTCTCCATTTTTTCACTTATTTATTTTTTGTATTTTATCATTTTTAATTTAAAAAAAACATTTGAATTCAAATACCAAATATTAATAAACTATCGAACTATATATATAAGTGTTAACCAAATAATTTCTCTACTAATCAAATGGTATACATCATAAAATTGTACAAGGACTAGATTTTTTCTTTTTCGGTTTACTTTTTGTTGGAGATTTACCTTTTACAGCCGAATTACTACTTTTCGATTTTACAGCGGCAGCTGGAGAAGATCTGCTTGTTTCATTTCTCTTCTGCGTTTTATTTGTGGTAGATGAGTTCTGTAGTTTGGATGGAGTATTTGATCTACTTGACCCAGTTTGAACCTGTAAAGAACCCATTCGAGCGTGTTTTCTAAAATTAGCAGAGTTCTTTGGATCAACTGGCTGAGATACGGATCTCGAAGAATTATTATTTTTTAAATTGGCTAAGCTTGGATTTCTCATTTCTGATCTTGCTACATTTTCCATCTCATTCCTTATAATTTGTCTTACTAGATCAATAAACACTTCATCAACATTAGATCTTAATAATGCACTAGTTTCATAAAATGGAACTTTACCCCACTTACTGCTAACAGCTATACCGTCTTCAACACTAATCACTCTGTCATCGGTCAAATCAGCTTTGTTACCTACAAGGACCATTGGTACACGGTCTGTGTCTTTAATTCTAAGTACCTGTTCTCTTAGTGCTATTAACTCATCTAAGGATTGTTGATCTGTTACTGAATATACCAGCAGGAATCCCATACCTGATTTTATATATAGTTCTCTCATTGCAGTAAATTGGGCAATACCTGCAGTATCTAAGATTTCCAAGTCAAACACTTTGTTATCTATTTCAATGGTCTTTCTATATGAATCTTCGATGGTGGGGTCATATGAATCTAGGTAGATCCCTTGAACGAATTGAACTGTCAAACATGATTTACCTACACCACCTGCACCCAGAACAACCAACTTGTAATCTCTCATATCGAACTGTCTTTAAACTTGCTTATAACTTGCTTGGCGTGATTGTTTTGATGATTCCCCATAGTTTAAAATTATTCTCGAGACAAAATTTTCACTTTTATATTTCATATTTTTTGTTATAGCCATTTTTCTCGTTTCTTATTTTTTTTTACTTCTTAAATGGGGTAGGTTTAAATAATTAACAATAGCGAAAAATGTAAGATCGGATCAACGAAATAAGGATGGAGTTTTTACAGTTCACCAATTTAATTAGTAATACTGGATTTAAACTTAGGTACAAACCATTTTGACCGGCAATATGAAATACACATACAACTACATAGTAACTTCATTTATATACAAACTCGTTTGAGAAATATCCTTACAGCCCACGAAATTGTTACATTATTGTGGAGGCAACATTCAATATGTAGGAAATGACATATCATTTCAATTTGCCTAAGTGTCCTAGAAGAGTGCTGGGTAAGAAAGTATAATCATTCGAACAAGTACCTCCCTTCTCTAATAGAAGTTTGAATTTGCAGATTTTATCAACTTTGGATAATCTATTTTGAGTGTTCAAATATGTTATCACCGAACTAAAACCAGTTAGGGAATTCACATTGAGTGGAGAAAGATAATTAATGCATGAGGCAAACAAATTACCCCTGTTTTCACAATTTCTTGTAGACTTAGGTTCAGATTTTAGTAGGCTTGAAAGATATATGCTAAACATGATATTATCACATGTTAATTTTTCGGCAGAATTGAGAGAAAATGTTAAGGCTTCAAGTAAGTTTTTTCCCTCTCTAAAGTACTCATAATTGGTCCGGTCATTAACTGTTGTAAAGTTCACTTCCAATTTTTTATTTTTAAACAGTTCACTCTCCATTGAACTCAGACAGGTATGTTGGTCTGACAGAGATTTCCAACAATTATAATCATGATTTAATAGTTTCTTTATATCCGTTTTAAGCATTTGCTTTAAAACCAAAGTTTGTTCCTTATTAATTTCAAAATTTGTATCTGTCAGCGGTTCAATAATTGTCTTCAAATTATAAAGTTTAAAAGTAATAGTGATCAATTCTTTCATCAAATCGAATTTTTCACCCATAAGTTGTTCATAACAATTGATGACATCTCTTCCCTTTGTAAAATGTAGGGCACCTGCTGCGAACACTGCCTTACATTCATTTGCAGTGGAATATAACTGACCATCGATCCTCCTTAATAGCGGCTGTAGGTCAACGTTTAATCCAGCTCTTCTTACATCAGAAATACAATTATTTACAATATCTTTTAGATTTAAGAGATGTGGTACATAAAAGAAGGAGAGTCTAGTCCATAATTCTTCACACGACAATTCTTCAAGAAATTCACTTAATACAGACCATATTTTTGTCATAACTTTGCCCACAGCAATGTCATTTAGATTTAAGAAATTCTTAGATTGTATACCAAACACTTCCCTTGCTTCCTTGCCAAAGTTAAGAAGACTGGTCTCATTTTCGGCACATATTTTAAGAAACCTAAATTTGCTTTTCCAGAAGCCTTGGAAATAATTAGGAAAAGTTATAGAAACATGCTTGTGATACAAGTGGAATAATTCAGCTGAATTATTTATTTCCTTCTTCAAAGCTTCTAACTTCCTCAAAAAATTGGGTAACATTGTTCTGTTAGGTATTAAAAATAAGTCCAATTTACTTCCTAAAATGACTTCGACACAGGCGAAAATTCATATTGAAAAGGATTCAGTACTTTTTCCTTAGTCCAATCGCAATGTGGGGACAACCTTTCGAAAATTTGAATACCTATAGATTTATAATAATGATGTAAGGAACCAATATTTTTAGCATATAGTGGATAATCTTTTTCAGTTAGAGCTGGTGCAATAATATATCATACATGTAGATTTTTCTCGAATCATAATTTCAATTAGTAATTTATATCATAGGCGCATCAAAACGCTGTAATAAGGTCTTTATGGCAATTAAATTATTTCCCAAATGATACACTCACTTATTCACATTTCTATTCAAGATATATAATCACATTTCATTGGAATGATATTTTGAAGGACTATTTAGTTCAATGATTGTTGCTTACAAGTACGAATTTTGAAGAGAGCTCAAAAAGGCTATACCCATAGATTCCTGATTAAACTCACCATTAGTCACCATAGAGAGCTGCAATCTACATAATTGTTTAATTCGGGAAATTTTATCGTATGTTGTGGATTTGCTTTTTAATATATGGGCCATCTTTGCCGTTGAATTAACATCAACACACGAAAGATAATTAATGATTGCCGCCAATACATTTGGAAGATGACGTGATGGGATAGCGTTGTTCACTTTCAAAGAGGGTATTTCCAAAAGATATAGAAATGTCATTTTATTGTCACATGAAAGGGTTTCTGTGGGTGTCATAGTTGGAACAAAAGAATTTTTGGAATCATTCCCACTCCTGAAATAGATATACTTGAATACATCGTTAATGTAACTACCACGAAAACCTACATTCTTCTTTAAAAACATATTTTTGTTCTTCCCATCAATATACAATGGCCTGTTACAACCCTTTTCCCACATTTCATAAATGAATTTGGCCATCATATGCATGTATTCTTCAAGAGTATTTTCGACAAATGAGGGAATGTTAGGAAAAACAGGTGAGGCAGATAACTTCAATTGTCGAAAAAGCTCGTCTTTATTATATAATGTAATTGATAAATTTTTCAATTCTTTTTCCAAACTAAAAGGTTCTCCTGTCATTTGTTCATAACATTCAATTACATCTTTACCTTTAGATATGTGCATTGCTCCCGCAACAAATACAGTTTTACAGTCAATTGCAGTAAACAGTAATTGGTTATTAATTCTTTTTATTATTGGTTTCAGATTAATTTCCAACTTATTATCAGTTGTTTCTTTGATGAAAGATTGAACAATACTTTTCAAATTCAATAACCTTGGAACATAAAAGAAAACCAGAAATGGTCTTAAATCATTAAAAGATAATTCATCCAAAAACTCCTTCAAGGTGAACAAAAGTTTTACAATTATTCGAGCTAACACTAGATCTTTTCTATCTAGGTAAATATCTAGTTGTTCCTTTCCCAGCGTTTTAATTTCATCAAATAATGACATAAATTCTTCTCCATAATTAGAAAACACACTCAAAACATCTAACTTACTTTTCCAGAAGCCTTCAAAATACTCAGGAAGATCAACTGAGATATGCTTATGATAGAGATAAAATAAATCGGCAGATGTGTTAATTTTCTTTTGTAATAGTAATAATCTTTTTAAGACCTTTGGAATCTTACCCTTCATAGGATGAATGTAGATATCAAATTCTCGCTCCAAAAGGTCGAAATACTCAGGGGACATATGACGGAAACTAGTTTTTGGTATAACTTCTCTTTCGAACTGGCATAGTGGTGATAATATCTCAAATATTTGGTTGAGGATAGAGTCATAAAAATGAATCAAAGAACCAACATTCCCTGCATATAGCGGATAATCATTCTTATTGAAAGGATTTTTAGTATTCTTGGTGCTGACATATGGTGTACATGTATTTATAAGGCTTCCTCTAATACCATAACTTATTGTAGAGTGTTTCATTGATGGATACCCTAAGTTGTCTCTTGTAAATGTTCCCTGCTCAATATCTGCCACGTAAAGCCTTTTCGTTCGACTTAACGTACTCCACTGAATTAGAGTAGTATGGAATGGCTTAATACCCTTGATGACAATTATATCTGATTCAAGAGAAATATAACTTGGTGGTTTTGTTGCAAGCATATCAAACCTACTGTTGATCTGTTCTACCATCGAGCCAAAACCTTTCCATGAATCAAGACACATATCGTTCACTTTATCTTCCTGGACCTTACAAAATAAATCTTTGAACGCTGTCTCAAAACCATAGTCCATTTTGTCTACCAAACGTTTCAGAACCACTATTGGAATAGATCCCTCTCCTAATTCAAGATCCCAGAATGTCCAGACTTTACGGTTTTTATTGGTTATTGTTCTTAATGTTTTGTGGCTTCTGAGAAAAGCCCTCAAGGCAGCAGCTGCTTTACCTTCAAATTTGAAGCTCAGCCGCCATAACAACTCCCGGCTCTCACATGAGTCTAAAACAGAGAGACTAGGAATACCAGGGGTGTTAAATATAATCGGTACTGAGCTCATATTATGTTTTCAATGGCTGTTGAGAGTTTTTTGATTCAAAATTGTTTGTGTTTTCTTGACCTAGCAGTGTTTTTAGTTTATGTATTTTCAAAATTAATATTACCTTTTAACCACAAGGAGGGAAGGTTGAAAGGTTGAAAGGCTTAAATCGATATCATAAGGGGTAAAATACTGAAGTGATCGGTTGCTTGCGCTTCATAAGCCTCTAATGTTTCGTTAACATTATTAATTTTATGTTATTACCAGTAATTGAAACAAACAACCCCACATATATTGTCATATATTATATGACTATATTTTATAATACTTTTGCTTGAGGAAAGCTGTTAATTGCTGTTTCTATTCTATAAATAATTTACAAAATTTACACATTTCTCAGTAAGTAAAGCTGGTCCTTGGTTTCCAGGAATCTTGGGTGCACTTGCTTCAACTGATCTTAAATATGCTTTTTCTTGAACATCTTCCATTGGTTCATCCCATCCTTCAAATTCTCTTACAGAGTAGTAAAACTTATTTGAGATATTGTCATTTTTCACTTGTAAAGAGCTCAAGTATTGAAGTACACAAGGTAGTATTTTCTCTATTTGATTTCCAACCTCACAGTCCTTAATATAATTATAAATGATTTCAGAGTTAGCAGTGCTTTGGACACACAAAATTTCTGTTTTGTCAAGTGCTACCTCACGGGGTTCACTTTTGAAACCAAAAGTTGGAAATTCTGCAACTTGCCTCTTGAAAAAGATGTCACTATTATTCGTGTGTTCTCTTATAAAATTTCTGTCTTTCAATATACGCTCCAATACTTCATCATAATTGGAAAGAACATACTTTTTATAATTTAAGAATTCATTTTTTAGTGTTGTAGGGATAAATGATGATATATGACTCTTCAATTTCTTACTAATATTGATATGTTCCGACTTAGACATACCATTGTCCAAAAATGATAAGAAATCATCCTCCTTGTCACTTTCATCATTATTATCGGACGGAAAGGGATAAGCAAAGGAGCCTAACTTATGGGCAATAACAGAGAACTCTTTTAAGACACCAAGCTCTTTCCCTATAACCCTGTTATATTCATGTTATATTCATTGATCGAACGCTTCCCTTCTGTCTTATGTAACGCAGCAGCCACAAACAGAAAAAGGGTTTGTATCGCAGCTGACTCGATAAACTTATTGATTCTTTGAACAATACGGGATAGATAAATTCCACAATCTAAGATAAACTTATCTTTTGTCAAGTCTTCCATTGTTTCTTTCAGGTTTAGTAAAATAGGGACATAAGCGAACGAATAATTACTCTTCCCTCCGGACAGCTACCTAACTAATTGTTCAAATGGTAAAATTCCTTTAGCGATAATCCTAGCGACATCAATATCTTTCTTGTTTGAAGGGTTTCGTAAAATAACAAAAGGGTTTTCTATAGCCTTTTCTGAAAAATTTAATAGTTCATCATCATGTTCATAAACTGCCATTAACATATAATATTTATGGAACCAATCATGGTTGCCACATGGTGGTATTTCTCTGCTAACCTAAGATGTGTAAAATTTTGTATTATAGGAGATCTTTTAACTTCCCAAAACAAATGAATAACTTTTCTCACTACTGCAGGTGTCTTTCTTGAAAATGGATCTAAACCAACCGATGTCCTAGACATACTTACCCAAAGGTCTTCTTTATCAATGCTGTACTCTCTGACATAATCTTCAGCATTGTGTGGACCCATACTAACATGCTTTTGTATACGTTGGATGTATTGACAAATGACAGAATACAAAAATGCAATCAAACATGAAATGTCACCAGCATACAATGGAAACTTAGTTTTAATATCTTGTGGTGTAGACTTCTTGCCAAATAGCGGATTTATAGATGCACTTTTGAGTTGTTCCGATGTATAAGTATTAATCAAAAGTTTGGATAAACCAAAGTGCTCTATACTAGTCTTTAACTTGAATAAACCTTGTAGTGAAGAATTATTTCTATCAACAAATAGTTCATTTAATAATGAAACTTCGTTCCCATCTTTCAATTTGAAAATGAAGAAGGAGGCACATTGGTCCTTAATATCGGTAAAATAAGGAAGATATTGAGAATCCAAAGAACAGTATATTTGTCTGGACTTTAAAAGGTGTTCGAATCTCTTTTGCACAAGATCCGTACTATTTTCCTCATTTGTTTCCACAGAGGAAGAGTCTGAGTTATAGAACTTCTTCACTTCTCTCTTAATAGATGCTTTAAAAGCCTTTGTAACGGCTTCAATCACAGGTTTAGCAATCTCATCCTTCATTTCCTCACCATATACGTCATCGGCTATATCTTCTATAATAGAAAATAGATCATTTACCATGTATGGTCCTACCTTAGCTTCCATGTTCTTTATCGCTTTAATCGCACCTGCTATATCGTTTACTTCGGTTTTCGGACCCGTTTGTCCAGCTGCTAATGCTTCTTGAGCTTGTCTTTTCTTCAACCTCTTCTTCCACTTCTACTTCTTGTTTTTGCTCAGTTTGGCTTCTGAACTTGGGCCACTAGTAGAAGCAGCTGTAGTGGGTGTATTTTCGAAACTACCTCCATCAAATGTTGAGGGGAAAAATGGCATATCTCCCATATCCTCCCCGTCATGTCTACGATCAATACCAGAGTTATTAGGAACCCGAAGCATTGAAACAGAATATCTGGGATCTATTCCTGGTCTGTAGTTATCATAATTAAAATCTAAATTTGTGGCCCCCGATATATCGGCCATCGCAGTGCCATCTGCGTTCACTATCACATTATTTAAATCAATACCAATATATTGACTTAAGTACTCTCTAAGTCCCTCATTCATTTCTAAAGGTTGTTTGCATCAGTATCTGCTCTTTGTAAAGAAACAGTGAGTGAAACAGTGGTCAACTTTGTTATTCTCATCAGCTCTCACTAATTTTTTCATTAATACTTTAGTCCCATTTTTCTTTTTTCACTTCACCTCAACTTTTTAGGTTAAAAGAAGGTGTACGACACTATAACACCTGTAATGAAAGAAGAGGCTTAAGATAGCAAAACAATCTGGAAACTCTACTTGGTAAAAAAACCTGACTTAAATTGGGCAGAAAAATAATTGGACCAACGTGTCAAGTATTGTTACTGCAATAGCTAATTAATCTGGTAATAAAATTACTTTCTAAAAAATAATATGTGTTCTTACTAGATATATAAAGTAGTATCCGCCTTTCTACAGGAGAGGTTCAACTATTTCACACAATAGTTCCCCTAAAGCTATTCTGCTAAACTCACAAAATTTTCAATTTTATTTACTTCATGTAAGTTTTTCGATTAATAATGCCTATTATCCTTAAACTATCTCTATCTTTTACATTTTCCTTAACAAGGTTCCAATGAGAGGGTCTTTCTTCTTATAAATTATATCAGATCAAAATTATCATTTGGAATGTATCTAAATAATTCAAAATGCAGGGTAATATCCTTTTATTTAGTTTATCAACTAAAATAATCTTTCAGCCTTTCATACACCACTTACAATGGAGAGAATGTTTGTTTAAAAGGTCAGTAGACCTTAGAAAGAGATTATTTTATCAATTATGTCCTTCAAAAAAAACTGAATGACAATTCTTGTGATTGAATGTAGCAATTTTGCAAGAGCTTATAACTTGAGGATAGACACATCAATGTTAAAATACTTTTTGATTTTGAAGCCTCAGTTTAAGTACACTCTAATATTTTATTCTGCAGGCAACTTGTGTTTATTCGTGACGGTACTTTTCGGTTTAAAGATTAAACATCTAGCAATTGGTAATTCTTTTCAATGCTCCAAATGTAAATAAATAAAACTTTAATAACAACGTAAATTTTATTATTAAGTTTCAAAGCTTACGCTGATCACTTGAAAGCACACATTTTTATCGGGTAAAAGAGATAGGAATTTGTTATAATATCTTTATATCTTTATATATTCTGTTAATTTAGATTGTATGGGCAGTATATTTGATCAGGTTCCTTGCATTGCCTTTGTATTTATAATAAATTCCTCTACAACCCATTAATATATGTCAAAAGATTGTCAATACAGTTAGATTTCCGGCCTTCCATAGGTAAACTATAGTCGACAGCTCTCAAAAATGCCTTCTCTTTGACATTCTTCAATTCATCATTGAACCATTTGGAGTTTCTGTTGGAATAAAAGAAAATGTCATTCATGGCGTAGTTATTAATCTGTAAGCTGCCAATATACTCCAAAATACATGGTAATATATTATTACCTTGTGTCTCCTTCTTACAATCCGCAATATACGCTAAAATCAAAGTACAATTGACAACATTCTCAATGCATAATTGCTCAGTCTTATTAATTGTTGTTTCACCTATATCACTTTCGTTGTCGCCCTCTGAAGCAGCAAACTTCGCCACACTAGTTCTAAAATACCTTACACCAGCACTGGTTACTTCCTTAATAATCTCTCTCTTTTTTACAGAACTTTATCATATCTAGCAATAATATATTTCTTATAGTCCATAAAATCATTTTTCAACATTTCAGCAATACAAGAGTTAACATTTTTCTTTAATGTTTGGTTAACTCAATACATTCAGACTTTGAAGGGGAATCATTTAAGAAGTTGAGGAAGCCATCGCCATCTGTACTTTCATTCTTTTCTTTAGGAGGTAGCGGATATTTGAATGAACCTAATTCACTTGCCAATAGCTCAAACTCTTTTATGACATCGAATTCTTTCCCCATCAATTTTTCATAGGACTCCCCCACAGATCTACCTTCAATTTTATGCAAAGAAGCAGCAACAAAAAGCAATGATACCGGTCTTGCAGTAGCAAAAATACCCGCTTCAATATACCCCACAAGGGATGACAAATCGATTTTGGATTGCACAATATATGAATCTTCAGCTAATTCTTCCATATTTTTCTTGCAATTTAATAAGATAGGAATATAGGTGAAAGATTCGTTTCCTTTGGCTTCTTCCAATTGTCTGACCCATTCCGCAAATGGAGTGATACCTTTGAAAATGATTCTGGCTATATCAATATTTTTCTGATTAAAACCATTAATTAACTCAATATTTGGATTTTCCTGAACCAACCTTGAAAAGTTTAATAATTCATCCCCATGTTCATACAACACCTTTAATATGTTAAATTTGTTGAACCAATCATCATTAATATAAGGTGGTAATTATGTGGTCACTATAGAGGTATAATAACTTTGTAATAGAGGGTTACCTCTAATTTCCCAGAAAAACTTAATGGCCTTTCTAACTACAGCTGACGTCTTACTCTTAAAAGGGTTTAATCCAGTAGCAGCTCTGGACATTAGCATAATCTCATTATTCTCCAATGGACCAAACTGGCCAGCAACATCCTCTGAGTTATGTGGTCCCATATCACATATTTTATCAATAGTTTTGATGTAGTGTACAGTAATCCAGTTGATAAATGAAGTTGAACATATGATATTCCCTGCAAACAGCGGGTAGATTCTATCACTATTGTTAGGTTTTTCCTTCTTTTTTAATGACTTCTTAATGGGGTTACCTTGGTTTCCTTTACCATCGACCAAAGGTGAATTGTTATTCTTTTTTCAGCTTCCTTTGGTTTATCAAGTAATGGATTCTCAACTTCAACACCTAAGGGATCACCTGTGCATGTGTTAATTAACAATTTTTGTAAACCGTATCTTCTCACTTTAGGCTTTAAGGTCGATAAACCTTGGTAGGAACGATCATTATTATCAACAAAAAGGTCAGCTAAGACATATGCCGGAGTACCATCTCTCAACTTAAAATTGAGGAAGGAAACACAAAGAAGTTCTTTACAAGTAAAATATGGAAATAGATGAAGATTTAACAACAGTTAATTTGAAGATTCTATTAGATTCCATAAAATAACTTAAAAGATGCTATACACTTACATTAATAAATTATATATTTATTAATTTTATTAATATTCTTTTTATCTTAAACCTCCCGCAGGATGAGGGCATCTCTGTGTACCTGAAGTCCCAAATAATGAGTATCTAATGAAATATATCTTTGATTAGCTTTTAAAAGATGATCGTATCTTTGTTCCACAAATTCAGGGGTATCTCCTTCCTTTGTATTAAGAATATCCACTGTAAATAATATGGAATAGTACAGGTCAGTAATTTCATTTTGTATTGATTCTTTAAATGCTAAATTAATAGCCTTTGTGACTGGTTCAACAAACTCTTCTTGCATATCGCTACCTTCTGGATATAACCTATCTTTATTGGTAAGTATCACAGATGTGTATAGTTGAACGTAATGGGTACATGGGTTTCAGATTTTCTAAAAGTTTAACTGCTTGTTCAATATTAATTATTTCTTTCTTTGTCACCCCCCAATTGGTGAGATAACCCAATGTGTTGGTTCCTTGATGGAATTGTCTACAACTAGTTCAGTAGAGGTTGATGTTTCATTGCTTGTTACTTGAGCAGCATGTTCAGCTTCCTTTCCTGCCCTTTTCTTGGCTTTCTTCTTAGCATTCCTCTTCTTATTCCTCTTCTTTCTAGCCTCAGAAGTATCAGATTCTTGAGCCATAGAAAGATCTCCCATTCTTTCACTGAGAGGTGGAATACCAAACATGGATAATGGAATTCTAATTTGGTAAGGATATTCAGAGGGATCCAATGATGGAGTCATGATTGGTATGAATTCCCATCACTGGCATTGGGAAGTCACCTTCAGGTTGTGGTATAAAATCTGGAATGGTACTTGGGTCAGCTGGCATTATTAAAGTACTCATATCAACACCGAATGTTTTATCTGGATTTTGGACTACTCTATCGACATCAATATTGTAATATTTTTTTATGTGCTATTTCAAACTATCAGGTTGGCCATTGTTGGACATCTTCACACTTACTATTGAGTTCTACTAAGTGGTTAAATGAGTTAAGTCTTCTGGAGAAGATAGAAACTGTAGGTGAAAAGAGAAGTAGTTGTTGTTGAAATAACTTCTTTCAGATAGGAAATTTCTCTTTTCGGAAAAAGAGAAAGTGATGTTTTTTTGTTAAGAAATAATTAAGCTATAGATGATTAAAGACATGATTGATTACAGAATGGTAAGAAACAAGGCAAACTACTTACATGCTCAAAATAAATAAATAAATATATACATACACTTTAAATAATATTCTTTACAGTTAAAATAAAATTTAACTTTACAGAAGCACTATTGAACAATCAAACATCTCATATATATTTTTTTTCAATATGAGAGTTCCTTTATAGAAGGTTGAGACAAGAAGAGTAACTCCAAACCAGAATAACATACTATACAACACTGAATTATCAACTACACATTCAACCACCAACACAGTAACGTCTAATTGAATTTGTGACAGTTACTGTGTCAGAACCACGTGATAGCTTCGTTCCCCAAATTTTAACGCTTTTATTATGTGGAATGTGTTTTTCCTGAGCAAATAATAATGAGAATTTCAATCTTTAATTTTGTTTAAAAAGGGCTATCATTGTAAGTGAAGAGATTATTTGACACCTTTTTCTGTTTCCTGTTTATCTTCATAGTAGACCTAATGAACATTTAATAAGTGGTCAACCCAACTATACCAACACAATGCACACTGCAGAATTTTTAGATATTGAAGAAACCCAAATTTCATCCATTTTAGCTGGTGGGTATAATCATCCATTACTAAGAGAATGGCAAAGTGAAAGACAATTACATAAAAATATGTTAATCTTCCCAATTTTCATTTCTGATCAACCAGATGACGAAACTGCCATCGAATCATTACCAAATATCAAGAGATTTGGTGTTAATAAGATTGTCGACTATTTAAAACCTTTAGTGGCTAAGGGTTTAAGATCTGTTATTATCTTTGGTGTCCCATTAAAACCAAATTCGAAAGATCCAGTTGGTACCGCTGCCGATGATCCAGCTGGTCCTGTAATTCAAGGTATCAAATTGTTAAAAGAAGCCTTCCCTGATTTATATATCATCTGTGATGTTTGTTTATGTGAATATACTTCTCATGGTCATTGTGGTGTCTTATATGATGATGGAACCATTAACAGAGAATTAAGTGTTGCTCGTCTAGCTGCAGTGGCAGTCAATTATGCTAAAGCTGGTGCTCATTGTGTTGCACCAAGTGATATGATTGATGGTAGAATTAAAGAAATTAAACGTGGTTTAATTAATGCAAATATAGCACATAAGACATTTGTACTTTCTTATGCTGCTAAATTTAGTGCTAATTTATATGGTCCATTCCGTGATGCCGCATGTTCTTCTCCATCTTCAGGTGATAGAAAGAGATATCAATTACCACATGCTGGGAGAGGTCTAGCTCGAAGAGCTGTTCAAAGAGATATGAATGAAGGTGCTGATGGTATCATCGTCAAACCATCTACTTTCTATTTAGATATTATGCGTGATTCAAGTGAAATTTGTAAAGATTTACCAATTTGTGCATATCATGTTTCAGGTGAATATGCAATGTTACATGCTGCTGCTGAAAAGGGTGTTGTAGATTTGAAAACTATTGCCATGGAATCTCATCAAGGTTTCTTAAGAGCTGGTGCAAGATTAATTATCACTTATTTTGCTCCAGAATTTTTAGACTGGTTATCAGAAGAGAATTAATTACTTTCACTGAAAGATTAAATGTTCTTTTTTTCTTCAATAAGCTGTAGAGTTATATAATGTTTTTTTTGTAAATATTGTCATCATAATTATATAATAATGCTACATTACTCTAATAGTTTTTATTTTAGGTTTTTATCTTTGGTTAATACTGATAGTAGTACAGCTACTCTCTACACTTTCCTTAAGAAAAAACTTCTTAACTTTTGTTTTAAATTGGAAGCATATAGAGTAGTTTGTTTAATTGGTTTACGTATAATATATAAGTACGTTTTATTCTTAAGTATTTTTGGCTGACATTTAAAAGTAGAATTTGATTAGACCATTTTTTATTATTAGAAATTTGAAAATGTCTTTGCGCCAAATTAGATTTAAAAATCTGATTTCTCTACCTTATCTATTATGTATTGTCATCATTCTTGAAGATAGAGAGGTGTAAGTTATGTATATTAATACCAAACTTTTCTTATCTACTTCTTATTCAAGTGACGTTTGTATTATAATAGCTCCACCAGCTAAACCAGGTTTACCCTATTTATTTGAAAAGCTCAATTATAATTCTTTATCCAGATAAACACAAGGTTTGGGTTCGCCTGATTAAAACGAAATAAAACACAACAAACATAGGACAAGTTAATTGGTAACATTTTGTTACTGGGAATTTTCACAAATTTTGTCTCCTCCCATGATGCTTACTATAATATTGAAGATAATAATGACAAAGTGTTTGAACATGAGGACCCATCATTCAGGAATGAAACATCTCTTTCTACTACAACTTTGATGTTGGGTAACTATGGAGGTAAGAAAGACACTTTCGTTTCGATTCCTAATGTTACCTCAATTTCTCCATCCACTACATGGTTGAGTCTTAAGCTTAACAATACAATTTCAATATTTGACAACGAAGAATTGTTGAATAGAAAGAGTGCCTTACCTGTGGTCATTTCAACAATTACTAAGCCTTCAGGTAATAGGATCAAGGGTCGTAAGAAAAAAAGTAAAAATTCTACTTTTTGTAAGTCTAAAAGCTGTAAGAAAATTTCTGCAACAATTACGTATATCTGCCACACTTTCAGACACCTAATAATGTTCCTTACTAACTTATTCGGAAATATTCAAATTATTGACAAATATGTTAAGAATTGTGGTTCTGATTCGATATGGGTCGTAATGAGAGAGGATAAGGAATGGCAGTTAGCTATCTCAATTTTACAAATGGTTCAAATTGTAATATTGCCGTATCTGAAAATGATATTAGACGTTATGTCGAACACGTTATCCCAGATGAAAAATTTCATCACAGGGGGACCCTTTGTATTTAATTGGATCTTGGTGATATAGGTTATGCACAATGTCTGTTTCAGATAAATATACATCCCTCATTTTCAAATATTTGGAAGATGAAGTGTCAACCAGCTAACACATTGCTTTACAATTATGACAGTGACTACAACTTGAACCATCTAAATGATGAACTCTAAACTGTTGAAGGTAATGTTTTTTTACTATAAGATATGAACCTATTTAAAATACCTTTCTGAAAGAAGTTGAATTTCTTATCTGAATGTTGAATGTTCTATTTTCTATAAACAATAGATAATATGTTTGTTTAATTGTATAATAAATATTGTCTTCATGATTATTAAAAATTATGTGAATTGATTCATCTTTTCCTTTTCCTCAGCTAGTTGTTTTGCTACTCTCTTTGCCTTCCAAATGGTCAATTGTTTAGACCATTTCATAACAAATGGTAATAATGCTGTACTTATAATAATCCATGCGGCAAAGACACCATAACATCTACCATATTTAGATGGACTTGAATTGGTACCAATTAATATAGACCTATTAAGATCAATCATATTTCTCAATGGAAAAATATACCCAATTCTATAGAAATTATTATTCAATACCATGGGGAAGAAACCTGTGGTTAAATTACACACAATGAAACCTAGAATCCAGAACCCTAAATATTGTGGATACACGGCAAATAAAATACTAATTACATTTTCATTTGCACTACCACAAGCCCACATATACATCCATGTACTCATCCAATACACCATAAACCCACCACGACCAAATTTAACTGTAAAATCTACTTGAAACATGGCAGAAACTGTACACCAATATAATGATGAGAAAAAATGTGTAACCATGGATATGAAAATTCTATAATAAATTCTACTTCTTTTTCTTAATAATGGAGCCACTTGACCATGTAATGCACCATAAATTAAAAATTGGAAAATTGATAATAAGATGGCAAAAGTACAACCGACTTGTGTGGACATTAATAAGATTCTATTTGTGAATGCAACAGCATCTACATTTTCAAATTGCATATTCATCATGGTAGCTAAATTTTTCCAATTTATCTTTATATTTGGGTTCTGTGACGTAACATTTTTAATTAAAGATGGTGTGAAACTTTCCATACAATATTGTACGAATCCCATCTCAACTTCATTGACTAAAGGTACCATATAGGTCATCACATGAGCTGGATCTCTCCCTGTCTCATAAACAATTTGGAAGAAATCTGTAGCGTTAAATGCAGTTTGATTTTGTACAGTCAAGGATCTAACCATACTTGTAGTTACATTTGGTTTAACATTTAAAGCTACCCAATAATTTTCATCATAAATTAATTTAACTATCTTAGCATCAATTTCTTCTGTGGTTTGTAAATTATACTTCCATTTGAAAGTAGATTCATCATAAATATGCCAATTCCCTTGTGTTTGTTTAATTAATGATGGGAAGATTTCGGTAACCGGATGAATATTATTATTAGTTTCAAATGATGATAATTGATCATCTTGTAGTACTGCTAGAATCTTAATCTTATTATAATGACCTGATGTATTATAAACTGTCCCCCATGCAAAGACCAACACTGTGAAACAAAATAATGCATAAACAACATTAATACGTAAGAATTGTGTAAGAATTTTTTTCCTTTCTAATTTCATCTTGGGTGACCATAATCTTGTCGTGGTTCTCTTAATTTCTAAACCAGTAGCTAATGATTCTTGTTTACTCTTTCTATCGTCGTCTATACTAGGTCTATATGATTCAATGGATCCATTTGAATCTATGGACACATGACTATCTATCATTGATTGTGCTGCAGAGTCTACAGCATGACCTGAATCAGTTATACTTTCACCATCACTTACACGATCATCTATATGTCCATGCCCCTCCGAAATGACTCCCTTTAACACATCATTTTCATTTTGAAGTAAATAATCATCACTATCAACATGTTGTAATTGTGGATTTGATTCTATTATTTGATGTGAAGGGTGATTACTACTAGTAGTAGAATTACTCCTACTCTTGTTACTATTTTTCTCTGACATAGTTGTGTTGATTGAGGTAATCTAAGTATATCCAAATATTAATCAAGCACAAAAAATCATTACATGTGGTTTAAATCTTAGTCCATCTTTATCACTATATATATTTGTACCTATATATATGAGCTCCTTTATAGGAGAGTTCGGGATTTGTCACTGTGGGCCGGTTGTTATCATAATAAAATCGTTAGAATCACAGGGAAAAAGCAATTGTTGTCAAAACAGTGTGTGCTTTCTTTCCTTTTTTTGTGCGCTTGAGAAAAACCGACCGAAATTTGAAAAAAAAAAAAGAGTTTTGTGACAAAAAGTATTTTTTAAGGGGGGGGAGGCTATTGACTTTCTATTGTTAGACTTTCTTTTTCAAGATCTGATTTTTACTCGGTGTATTGTCTTCAGTTACAATACTTCCCTTTTGGTACAATTTTCTATAGTGATTTCCGCGGAATGAAAACTTCAAAAGCATGCTATCCCCATGGAGATATTTCCGCTTACGGATGGAGTCCTACATATAACAAAGGGTAAATGCGACCTGTTAGTAATGATCTATAAAATGTAATACAAAACCTGAGGTATTAAATTTGTGTTAGGTTTAACCACTATTTATTATTATAATTATTAGTATTACTATTATTATCTAATGTAAATTAACTCCATTAGGGTCTCTCTTACAAAAGTGACGCCTTTCAGTTATTTTAGCGTTTATCCAATAGAATATAGAGGGGATAAGTTCTAACCAAATAAACACCAAATGATGAAATTTGAGGGAAATAATATCTAAAACACATTCATAAAGACACGTCATATAAACATATATGTTTAAAATCGAGCCATTCATACCTACTTAATATTTACAAAAATCGCATTCTAATGCTCTTCTATTTATCCATGTCACCTCATCATTTCGCATAAATTAAAGATTATCTTATAATTAAATTTAAAACTTCATTACCAATATAGTAAAGAGATCAATCCTTTAAAAAAAGAATTCCTTTTACACCAATTATACTAGGGTAGTGGAGGAAGTTCGGAGTTTAATATAGTCAAATGACCCTCCCCCACTATAACCCACTACTTGATTTCATAAGTAGACTATATATGAGGCAACCAATGATTACTCGAACCATTTCAAAATGACTAAAATGTTCTTAATTCGTTATCAAATCCAGTCAATTATTACTATATTTTACCTGACAACATCAAATATTTCAATCTGATGTCATTAGTTAGTGGCACATTACCTTTCTTAAATTGGAAAGCACGGTTCTTGATCGAGCTACAGTCCGCGGAAATGATCCAAGACGGGCTGTTGAAGTTGCTCTTCTATAAAGCAAAACAATAGAAAGGTCATGTCCCTCCTATTGTAATTTTGTTGCTTAGTTTGCTATTGTTTGGGGAAAGGGTATGCGGAAGAATAGAAAGGCAGGAACCCGCGGATATAAAAGCCTAAAAAAACACAACTGGCAAGATGGGATTTTTTTTTTTTTTTTTTTTTTCAATTTATGTAGTTTTTGGATTATAAATTAGATCAACAGAAGGAAAAGGGGAAAACATATATACTATTATATTAACTGTAGGGTTATAAGGTAAGAAGGTCATATACAAAGAGGTAATATAATTACAAAGTTAATTAAACACAAACACAAACAGAACAACACAATGTCATCAGATAACACTTCCACGCAATCAGGAAGTACAGGTGATGAGGTGCAAAGTTTTGGTGGAGTTGACGAAATTCAACATCTAGATAGTCATAATATTGATGATGACTATATGTTAAGAAATGAAAACGACCCATTGACAAGGGCAATGACAATTGGTACTTTGGGGTTTGATGATGTTGAAGATAATGATAGTATGAGTACAGCAGAAGATGTTAATGAGTTTGGGTATGATGAACAAACATTAACAAAGAGAACAAGATCACATGCAAAAGGTGAAAGCGAAAAAGATACATCACAAATGCCGGCTTTAACCAAGAAAGAGACAATCTTTTGGTCACCACATATGAAAACAGAAAGAAAGAAGATTTTTTATCATTTTCTTTTCATTAATTTAATCATTATTGTATTCTGTTTCACTGCATTGGTTATCATTTGGGGGTCTACATATAAGACCACAAAATATTATCATAAAATAAAGATTATTGGACTGATACAAGATGATGATGTTTCCATATATAATGGTACTGTAGTACCTATGTCTGCATCAATACCCTCAATTATCTCTGAATTGCCAGGGACATGGCATATGTTCAACACTTCTACTTTTAAAGCTAAATATAATGTTTCCACACCAGAAGAGATGAATAAAAGAATGATTAAATTAATATACGATGAAAAATACTGGTTAGGTTTAAATGTGGTATCAAACGTTACACAATCTTTATACAATTCTTTAGCCACTACCACAAATTCACAACCATTCAATTCTACAAATTTTTTTCAAGTAATATACGAATCAGCAAGAGATCCAATTCATGTACGTGGGTTTATGCTTCCCATTATGGAATCTTTAGAAACTGCATTTAAAACTTATTATTCCTATAATTATATTCCTTCATTTCTAGATAATATCACCATATCGAATTATGGTAACATTGGTGAAGCAGGTCTTATTGCATTCAATTATATTGATCATCGTCCATATTATGATCGTATTCTATTTATCGTGGCACAAATTGCCTGTGTATTTGCCTTAGTGTTTACGGTGTTCCAATTTATTGCTTATTCCAGATTACATGGTGAAGTGACAAAATTAGTTAAAAGAAGACATAAAGTTTATTATAGAATTGGTCTTTCCTTAATTACTCATTTCATTTCGTCATTATTTTGGTGTACTGTTCATGCAGTGTATCAAGTTGATTTCACTAGAGCTTTTGGTCGTGGTGGTTTTATGGTATGTTGGATGTCAACATGGTTATTTATGTGGGCTGTTGGTGGTATCAATGAAAATGTATTAAGTATTATCTTTGCAGTTAATCCTCCATATCTGGGATTCTGGGTTCTAGGTTTTACTATTATTAACATTTCCTCTACCTTCTTCCCATTGGTATTGGATAATGCATTCTATAGATATGGTTACTTCATGCCATTACACAACTTTGTTGATATCACTAGAGTTATCTTTTTCGATCTTTCAAAACATCATATGGGTAGAAATTATGGTATTTTGGTAGCTTGGATTTGTATAAATACTGCTTTATTACCATTAAATATGAGATTTGTGGATTGGTTAGTTAAAAGACAACAGAAAAAAGCACAACAACAAAAGAAGTAGTCTTAAAAACTACTTTATATCTAATACATAATAGTATACGTAGCTGTGTATGAATATTTATAAAGAACAATATTTTATTTATTCTGTTACAATAGAAGATGGTCTATTTATTCTTTGTTAAAAATTGTTATTATAAGTGTGTAAATGTTTTCTTTAATAACCTTTTATTTATTTATGTCTTAGAGATTTGTTGTTTAGGTTCATTTAGTTGGTCCATAAATACTTTAGGATAAATGATAGTGCTTTCACGTAGGAATGGTTTACGGATGGTTAAGGGGCTAGAGAAAAATAAGTAATGAAATTCGCGAATTTCCTTTGTGACCATTACGAATTTAGAATATTAAAACGGTTTAAAACAACTATTTGTTAATTATATCTTTTAATTATTAATAGTTCTTCTGTATCATGCAAATATATACGATTTCATGTGAAATAAACAGATAAATAAGTACTTTAAGGAAAGTTTTCCTAAATATAAAACACACGGGCGTGTGGTCTAGTGGTATGATTCTCGCTTTGGGTAATTTGATTACACAAATATGCGAGAGGCCCTGGGTTCAATTCCCAGCTCGCCCCATTTCTTTTTTATTTTTTTTAGACTGTGTTGTGAGACTATTTCAAAAGGGTTTTATTAGGAACAACCTTCAAATATCTCTCACTACTAACCAGATATCAATTATTACAGTTTCTGTCCTCTACTCTCCGCTCCTTTACTTTGCAACACTCTGTGAGTCAATAGAAGGTAATTGAAAGTTCAGAAAAAATAAAGTGAGGGAACTTGAAAATAAGAACTTCATCACCTAAATAAAGTTCTATATTCACACCTTAGCAAACACAACAAAAAGGTAATCAAACTGGATTATATGTTTTAAAGAAATATGTTGTCCTCATTGAGATCAAAGAGTGTGCTCTCTTGGACAAATACTAATGCTTCATACTCGATTCTGCGAATAATATGCAAATCCTATGCTAACCATCTCCGAATACAACAATACAAGACAACCCCTATGAGTGGAACCTATACTCAGAAATACATTGATCCAAAAGTAATCGACAATTATAGAACAAATTCAAACATACGCCTCTCAGCTAAACCTCTCATAACAACATCCGCATTCATTCAGAATAGGTATTTCTCTTTTACAGCTCTACATAATAATAAGTTACCTACAGACATACAAACTAAAAAAGATATACCAATAATACCATCATCTCAATCTAAAACACTGACTAAAACATCTCCAACTACTCTTTCTCCTGAGGTCAACCAAACTTTGTTGCAAAAATTTAAATCAAATTTGAAATGGATCTTAATAAGGAATAAAGAAAGACCATTTTCAAGAAATGAGTTGGGTACTTTATTTTCTTGGTTAATATTATCACAAATTGTTTGGGTAATATTGAAAACCACAACCGTTGTATCACTGATATTATTAGCCATTAACACAATTTTTGCTAAAGAATTAGTTGGTGAAACCATTGGTAAATTATTAAACTACTTCATCGATGGTATTGATGTTAAATTCCAAGATGCATTGATTCCAGAATGGAAGAATGGTTTAATTAGATTTAATAACGTTGAATTAAAAACAAATAAAGATCAATCTGACGACATTTTCTCTTTTGATATAAAATTTCAACAAGTTGAAATGAACCTTTCTTTAAAAAAATGGTTGTCTGGGAAAGGGTTGATTAACGATATTAAGATTTATGGAATGAACGGTACTACAAACATCGTTTATTCATCTCCAATACCTCATCTAGACGAAACTGAACATAAGGGAAATACTAAAGAAACAAGGGTATCAAATAGCGAAGACGATAGGGAGAAGTTATTAATTGGATGGTTTTCTAATCCAAACTATCAATTAAAAAACATCACCATTTCAAATTCCAATATTACTGTAAATGAAAGTTATGCCAATGGTGAATCACCAATCACTTATAACATATCACTTTTCAATCTAGAGATCCCAAAGTTGAGATTTAATCAAATGATTACAGATTTTTTAAACGCTACAGTCATATCTGGTTCTATCAATAACTCGTTATTCACATTCCATAAAAGACAACAAAAGATTGGTTATTCAAACAATAATATGGATAATGATCTTGGTAATTGGAAAAGAATAACAAGACTGAGAATTAATTCCATCAATATTAAAGATTTAGGTTTATATAGTACTAAATCATTTAATTGGCTTCAGGAAGGTAATGTTGATATTATTGCAGATATTATGTTACCATTTGAGGATGAGCCAGATTTTTTGATGAGTAAACCAAATGACTCTAACGAGGAAAAATATATTGTTGTTGATTTGAAATTTGTGTTTAAAGATTTAAAAGCCATTTTACCTGCATATCCGCCAAGTTTATCAACAGGTGAAAATATCGTCACGTTAGATGAGTTGAAACCAATTGTTTCTTATGTTAATTTACAAAGAGCATTGACACAGTTTCAAAAATTGTCTAATAATGATGATGATAAAATCACTGCTCACACTATTTTGTTTCGAGATTCGCCAGAAATCTCAATTAGAAGAAGAAAAACATATCCTGATATGAAATCAATTAGAAACAATCAAAATTCTAACAAAAGACAATATCATGAAACTAATAAAACTACTGATACTGTAAAAACAGAACCAGATAATAGCATTACCACTACAACTGCATCCACCACTTCAAATTCATCTATGCCCACTACCAATGAACTGGCATTAAGAGCCAGATTGGTAAGAAATGTTAAGAGTTTAGAAAACAAAGTTCTTTTCCAAGAGACTGGTATTTATGATCAATTGAGTATGGAACTTTATGTGGATCTCATGAAGATTGTTGAAGAATGGGAATATAAAAACAAAGATGAATGGTTAAAGAAATGGGGTAATGGACTTGCATCACAATTATTGTTGTTTGGATTTGCATCACCTGTATAAAATAACAATTAAGAGGGAATTAAATGTCATGTATATACAATGTAAAATTTATTTGATATATGTAACTAGTATATCACCTTCATTATTTATAATATATATTCATTTAATTATTTATAATTTTGTAAATACATTCGGAGTAGTTCAGGACTCAGTGGATTTACTAATGCATGTACGATCTACCTTCAATATTTTATTTTTTATCTTGATTTACCACCTCGACCTGTTTTATTGGCATGAACGATGTTGTATCTATCTCAATACCTGTGGCAGTGGCACCAATCCCTAAATTATCTGGATGTTTTGCCTTTAGCATTTCTTTCTTGATATCTTCTACGTTTTGCTTGGGTTTCTTTTCATTATCATCAATTTTACCATCCCAACCCATTCCTCGCAGTAGTGCTTCCCCAAACGATTCTACTGGAACATTGTCATACTCTTCTAAAGTGGTCACCTTCTGAATTTGTTCGTTTTTATCACTCAGTGTTTCCTCCATTTTGATAACCAATTCAGGTTCATTAGATTTTCCAGAAATCACCTCTGGGGGAGCAAAATCCTCTGCATTCAATTCGGTAAGCCGTATTTTCCTTTTCTTGGTGATATGCGACTCAGAAGTGTTACCGTTTTTGTTCTTCACAGTATCATCATTACCAAACACATTAATAGTCTTCTTCTTCTTCCCCTTACCTTTCTTCTTCAAACTGACAGAAAAAGTACCGTCCATATTTTGTTCTTCCTAAAAATATAGATAGCAAATTAATCAAATGGTAGGAACAGTACAATACACTTACAATCTGCCTATCGATAGTTCTTGTTTGAGTACCTTGTCACTTGTTTAAAACACAGCTCCATCTTCCACTTCATCTCATCGCTAATCTTTAAAACCTTTGTAAATCACGTGGAACGGATTTGAAAAATTTTTTGCGATGAGCTTTAAACCAAAAAATTAATAGTGAAATCTTTAATTGCACTATGAGAAAGTGCCATTGAAGACAGTTCTATAATATTCTATTCGTCGTTATTGCACCTGTGATTGGAATCTATTGATAAGGTTGATACAAAGGTCTTGATCTAGAAATAACCTAGCGAAGTTAAAATTGGACAAGCAAGGAAGAACTAATAAAGAAGATATGTCAATCGCAGCTGCAGTCAACCCAGTGATCCTATCCAGCTACGATCCAAGAGGGCAATATTTATGTTATGTTAGTACTGCGTTAGATAAGCAAAGAATTTCTGTCGAACCAGTTTCCAAGACCCAAAATGATTCATTTTTAAATGAAAATTCATTATTTCTTGATAGTTCAAGTTTGAAAGTTACTAGTTTAAAATGGTCCTTTTTATCCAGTAATGAAACTTTGTGCGTCTTTATTGCTTTAAATAATGGTGAAATTTGGTTATATTCTCCATTAGCTAACGAAGTCATTATTAAGATTAACACTGGTAACTCTTATGAAATTAAAGATTTATGCATTTTTGAAAACAAGCATCTTTGGTGTATTGATTCTAATGATTACATCTACCAATTCAATTTAACTGATTTCCAATTAATCACTAAATTAAAACTAGATGAATGTGTCCAATTAAGCAAGATTGTTGTCCTTTCAGAAACCAAATTATTACTAGCATCTCACCAAATTTTTCTTATAGATATTACCAAGAAAGAATGTACAATGACTTATCCCGGTCATGTTTCTCCAGTGACTATTTTAAAACCATTGAACAATGAATGTTTTATCTCTGGTGCTCAAAATGATAGATTTTTAAACATATATGATTTAAATAAAGGTTCTACTAAATCTGTTTTAGTCGCCCAATCCAATATTGTCAAAATATCAAATGATTCTGAAAACACTATTGGTATAATTACTGAAGAAGGGAATTTTGAATTATTTGTGGATCCATTGATTAATAACACTAATAAGAGAAGAGCCATGAAATCTAAACAAGCATCCAGAAGACTTAAATTATTACAAAATGGTATGACCAATACTCCAATTCCAATTATTGACATTTATATTAAACAAGACATTTTAAATGTTATGTACTTACAGAATGTAACCATCCCATTCTTTCATCAATTGTCTTGGAAAAAATGGACTGAGACTAATAATGAGGTTTCTTTAGATATATCAAGTAAATCTTTCAATCAATCTAAAGATCGTACTTTATATGGTCAAGATGTTGCCTCTGTAGCCATTTATAAAGAAGGTAATGTTAGCGTTACTGCCGGTAATAACTTTAAACATATTGAAGATTTAATTAAGGACTGGGAACAAGAAACTACCGAAAATGAAAGATTAAATGAAACAGATGATACAGCTATTGAGTCATTAGCTGATAAAGTCATGGCTATTTCTGGTGGTGATGCTGGTAAGAAATCTAAGAAGAAGGGTCCAATAACAGGTACGGTTACTGTTATCTTATCTCAAGCTTTACAATCTAACGATCATTCATTATTAGAAAATGTCTTAAACAATCGTGATGAGAGAATCATTAGAGATACTATAATGAGATTAAGACCAAATTTATCCGTCATATTATTAGAAAGATTAGCCGAAAGAATTGCCAGACAAACTCATAGACAAGGTGCATTAAACGTTTGGGTTAAATGGTGTTTAATCATTCATGGTGGTTATTTAGTGTCTATTCCAAACTTATTGAAAACTCTTTCGTCATTACATTCCACTTTAAGAAATAGAGGTAACTTATTAAACAGACTTTTAGCATTAGAAACCAGATTAGATATTACTTTGAATAAATTGAAGATGAACAACGCTCCAGATGATGTTTTGTATGGTGACGATGAAGAAGAATTTACTTTAGATGATGGTGAAGATGAGGACGATGTTGAATATAATGAAGAATTAGATGATGCTGGTCTTATAGAAGATGGTGAAGAAGGTGAATCTGATGATGAAGAGGAATACACAGACAATAGTGAAGACGAAGATGAAGAAGGCACTAAGAATTCTTCTCGAAATGAGAAGACTTTCCAAAAGAAATCCACCGATTCTGATGTTGAAGATGACGAAGAGGGTTACAGTGATGTTGAAATGTCCTAGTTGTATAATAGATTAAATATTTGGATATAGATTTAACACAAACATTCATTTGTAATTTAAATTAAGGGTTGAGTTTGGGTCTGATTGAAAAATGCGTTGAAGTTTTTAGGTTAGTGTATGTAAAGATACTTATCTTACTATTCGTAGTTTACAGATCTGATTCTTTTTAAATTTCAATTTCTTTGATAAAAAAAAAAAATTAATTCATTAAACAAGAAACTAGGGAATGAGTAGCTTCGACATATTCAGGGAGACATAAGGAAATTACTATCCAATTTGTACTTCGGGTGGACAGCTCTATAACGAAGAATTAAACATAAAACAACACAGAACTTTACGATGTCTCAAAAGATCGGTCATACAGGTCTATCACTCGCCCGTTTATGGCATCATGTTGATGTATCCAAAGATGAACGTACTCTAGGTAGACTTGCTACCTCAATAGCCACTACATTAATCGGTAAGAACAAGCCTGTTTATCATCCAACTCAAGATTGTGGAGATTACGTTGTCGTCACGAATTGTCGTAACTTAAAGATTACAGGTAAAAAATTTGAACAGAAAACTTATTGGTCACACACAGGAAGACCAGGGAGTCTTAAATTGACACCTATGAATGTTGTTGCTGAAAGAAAAGGTTATGGTGAATTGCTGAGAAGAGCAGTGAGTGGTATGTTACCAAAGAATAAATTACGTAAAATAAGGTTAGAAAGATTGAAGGTCTTTGATGGGGAGGAAAATCCATATAAGAATAATATCACTGCATTCGCCGATCAACAGCCAGAGGTTCTTAAGAAGCTGGAAGACCTCAACAATAAACTGTAATCACAAGCACCAAACGCTTCCTGTAATTAGAAAACTATCAAATTCAAAACAGTGTCAAGGGTTAATAAATATTTTATATTCATATGTACATAAATAAATATTAACAACAACTTATTAGTAACCTATAATACATTATTTTTTAAAGTTAAATATATCTATATATATGTTTGATGTCGATATATGTTTATTAGTTTGTTTTTTTATTTATTTATTAGCACCTAAGAGGATTCATTATTTTTCTTTTGTTAGTTAAATTACTACATTCGCCTTACAGTCCAATTCATTTAAAAATCTCTTGAACGGTCTGTGTACAAACGTGGAGTAATATTCATTGCCATTAATTCTTGGAATAACAACTTAGCAGCGTATGGAATATGAATTTGATAAATATCAATCTTGTTATCACAACCTTTACATTCGAATTGATTATGACTTAATTTTGCAATAACTGACATCAGACCACAATTACCACAAATATGCACTCTGAAAGCATCAGAGGCTTCCATTAATCTTTCTTTTAAGAAAGCAGCCGCACCATGAGCGATCATACAATCACGTTCCATTTCACCGAATCTTAAACCACCATCTCTTGATCTACCTTCTACCGGTTGTCTAGTTAACACTTGCATTGGACCACGAGCTCTGGCGTGAATTTTATCATCAACCATATGTCTTAAACGTTGGTAATAAGTTGGACCAAAGAAAATTTGAGACATTAATTTCTTACCAGTGTGACCATTGTACATAACTTCAAAACCACGAGATTGGTAACCATGTTCACGTAATAATCTGGAAATACCTTCCACTGTAATATCAGTAAATGGAGAAGCATCACCTTCGTTACCTGATAAGGCAGCAACTTTACTTAATAAACATTCAATTAAATGCGCAACAGTCATACGAGAAGGAATAGCATGTGGATTGATAATTAAATCTGGAACAATACCTTCGGCAGTAAATGGCATATCTTCTCTACGGTAAGTAATACCAATAGTACCCTTTTGACCATGACGGGAAGCAAACTTGTCACCAATTTGTGGAACCTTAGTGGTTCTAACACGAACCTTAACGAACTTCAAACCATCTTGATTAGTGGTAACTAAAACTTGATCGATAATACCATTTTCTGTACTTCTTAATGGGGTGGAGGCATCACGCTTAGAATGGTAAGCTGTTCTTTGACCTAATTCTTCTTCATCTGGAGAGATCGGAGTAGTTTTACCAATAATAACATCTTCACCCGAAACTCTAACACCAGGAGCAATAAGACCATCGTCATCTAATTTATCATATGTACCATGTTTCATTCTCAAAGTGTTTGTACGTTGTGGTTTTTCAAAAGTTTCTGTTATAGACATACCATACTTCTTTTCTTGATCCATATAAGATCTGAAGAATAAAGACCTAAATAAACCTCTATCAATGGAGGATTGATTCATAATCATGGAATCTTCTTGGTTATAACCAGAATAACAAGCAATGGCGACAATGGCGTTTTGACCAGCCGGAAGTTCTCTGAACTTCAAATATTCCATAGAACGTGTAGTACCTAAAGGTTTTTGAGGATAGTATAGAATATTAGCCATGGTATCCATACGGACGTTATAGTTTGTAAGGAAAACACCCATAGCTTGTTTACCCATAGCAGATTGATATGTATTACGTGGAGATTGGTTATGATCTGGGAAAGGAATAATAGAAGCGGCAACACCTAAGATCATAGAAGGATGAATTTCACAATGAGTGAAAGTAGTAGCGTGTTGAACAGCTTTGATTCTTCTAGCAGGATCTAGGTCATCAACAACTTCTTCTTCTTCCATTGGAGGCTCTAAATCTTCTGGTTGCATGGCAATCAAAATGGTTTCTTCTTCTTCGGCATCAATATATTCAACTAAACCTTCGTTTAATAAAGAAGTCCACGTATATTCTTGAGCGTCTTCGAAACCACCTTCAATATCTTGATATTCAGTTTGCATCAACTTATTGATATGGCCCTTTCTAACCTTCAATTCCTTGTGGCCAATAGCTTCATCATCTTCAACAATGAACAATGGTCTGTAAACTCTACCGGCATCAGTGAAAATCTTTAATTCCTTTTCACGAATATCTCTAATCATGGAGACTTCTGGGTTAATATCACCCTTTCTTCTCAAGGTTCTTAAAGTTTCCATTAATCTAGCTGGGTTTCTGTGAACACCATGCCAGACACCGTTAACGAATACTCTGGTGGCATCTGGAGATTGATGTGGAACATAATCTTCTAACGGTTCCATACCCCATTCACTTAAGAAAGTAATAATTGGCATTGGATCAGTACCAACTGAAATAGAAGACATTAAAGACAAATTCTTAACTAAACCACACGCTTGCCCTTCTGGAGTTTCAGCAGGACAGACTAACCCCCAGTGGGTATTATGCAATTGACGTGGTTTGGCTAATTTACCATCACGACCAATAGGAGTATTAGTTCTTCTTAAATGGGATAAAGTAGAAGAATAAGTATAACGATTCAAAACTTGAGACACACCGGCTCTTGAAGACATGGCCTTCTTTTGTTCACCCCAGTTACCAGTAGCTAAGGCATATTTCAAACCAGATGTAATTGTCTTGGCGTTAATGGCTAACTTCATGTTGAAATCATTAGCTTCTTCAACGGTTCTTTGCATATAACGGAAAATATCTTTGGTTAGTTTTCTGAATAAGGTCTTGAACAATTGACCTAATAATGGACCAGCTAAATCTAATCTCTTCTTACCGAAATGATCACGATCATCTTGATCCTTACGATCTAAAGCACATAACAAAAGTCTGTTAATCATGTAACCAAGGAAGAAAGCCTTTCTACTTTCAAAACCTTCTAATTGTGTAATATGAGGTAAAAATTCCTTTTGTAAAATATCTTTTGCATATTGAATTCTTTTTTCTTTCTTAATACCTAAAGCAGTACCACGACGACCAATGAAATCTAAAGCAGTTTCACGATCTTGGATAACGAAACCATCTTCCACACAAGGTTTTAACATTTCCAACATTTGCCAATCGTTAACATCATAACAAATATGTTCTAGGATTTCACCATCAGGAATAATACCAAGAGCTCTGAAAATAATGACAATAGGGATATCTTGTTTGATATATGGTAAAGTGGCTTTGATGGTACGAGCAGAACTACCTTCACGACCGTAAAGTTTAACTTGTAATTGACTGATAAATCTAGAACCCTTTTCTAAAGCAGATCTGATTTCAGCAACATGAGAAATTGGAGATGGGGCAGCTTTCTTGAAAACTTGGACAATATTACCAGCAGAACGTTCTTGAGCAATTAAAACCTTTTCAGAACCATTAATAATGAAATAGCCACCCATATCAAATGGACATTCCTTTAATTTGTATAAATCAGATTCAGTAGCATCACTTAAGTAACAATTCTTGGATCTCAACATAATAGGAAGTCTACCAATAAAAACTTTACCATTTTCACCATCATCTTCGGATTCTTCAGCAATAAGTTGATAGTTTAAATCTCTACCTGGCACATCAACAGCTTCATAAGTTCTTTTCTTAACATCAACAAATAACCCGGAGGAATAAGTCAAATTACGTAAACGAGCTTCTTGTGGGTATAAAGCGTGAGTAACACCATCAGATTCATTAACCATAGGTTTAGTCACATAAATTTTACCAAAACTAATTTCGTATTTTCTACTGATATTGTCAGCTTCGGTGGTATGTTGAGCTAATTGTTCCAAAATCATAGTGGAATCTTCAGAGATAATATCTTGTAAAGTATAATCCACAAATTGGTTAAAAGAATCTAATTGTTGAGAGACTAAACCTTTCTCACGAAAGAACGAAGAAATAACGGCCCATGAATCTTCAGCAGTGATTGGGGCACTTTCATCTTCAAACCCGTATTCTTCGTCATTATAATATTCTTCTTTAGACATCTTGGATAATATCAAGTTCTTCTATAAAAAAAATATATAAAAAAAGAACGGATAAAATGGAGGACTAATTAGACCTTAATAAACTTCTGGGACCTGACAAAAAGATTTATTTAAACTAGTTTCCCTCACACCAAGTAACAAAAGATGCAGATAACTTAGTTTCCGATCCTTTTAGCCTTGTATTGATTATGACAAATCTACACAGTGGTTAGTTTCTTATATCTTTTATTTTTATTCAATTTTGAAATTTCACCAAAAAAATTATTAGCGGGTAACGTGACTTTTGGGTCACTATAAACGTACGCATATATTATACTAATACAGCAATATATTTTAGATATTTGTATTGATACATAGCATTATTGATACATATTCCTACAAGTAGATAACAATAGAGTGTGCAATATTTTCACCATTTTCTTTAATTTAATCTAAATCATTATCAATTATTTCATAATCATCAGGAGTAGGATTTTTTCTATTTGTAGATGATCCACTTGATCCATTTGATTCGGAACCAGTGAAATTACCATGGTTTCTTGAACTGGCTTTACTATATTCTGTTTTAAATGAATTCCAGAATCTGTTAACACTTTCAAATGCAGTTTGACCAGCACTTGGTGGTGGTGGTGATGATGATGATGTTTTATTGCTTTCTGTACTATCTTCTCTTTCTGTTGAATCACCTCCTTCCTCAGTTGTATTCTCAGCAGTAAAAGTGAATTCGTTTGGTTTACTTTCCCACTTAAAGCCTTTGTAATCGTTGTGATGAGTTTTAAAATAATTTTCCTGTGCCTCTTTTTGAAGATATTTTTTCACAGTAGTAATACCCTTTTCAATATACCTAAAAGAAATGTTAATATAATCCGTTTCTGGAAATAATAGTGTTCTCACATACATTATTAACATTTTAGAATAATCACCAAATAAGAAACTTGTAGCGATATAATCTTTATTGTTTATGTTAATTGTAGTAAAAATAATATTTGATAATATTTGAAATTTTGTCTTCGATTCACCATCTAAATTTTGTAATAATGCAATAATTTTATCTTGTTCTTCGATAAATCTTATATATTGTCTCACTATTTCACTAAAGGCAATTAATTGTAATACGGTTAATATAATTGAATCAAATGGGACAAAATTGCAAAGGAAATAAAATGGAGAATTTGGAATGATTAAATATACTAAACCATACAAAGCCCAATATTTTAATAATAACATCTGTAATGACACTTTCTCTACTTGTTGTTGTAAAGCATATGATGCGGTTTTTAACATAGGGAAAGGCCAATCTTTGGATAAATGAATAACCTCAAATGTTATTTGAAGGGGTAATAAGGCACCAAATATAAACTGTATAATCCGTGATATGTAGTATAGCATGGTTGGCTTATTGGTTAGTACGTAGTTAAGTGGATATGATGGTTTTAATATGACAAGTAGGCGTTCCAGAGTGCTTCTAACTTCTTGATTTAATATAATCTTTCAAATTTCAAATTTTTCCCTTTATGCTGAATTTCTTATCACGGAGTTCTGCGAAGGCCAAAACGGTATATACTGTCACAGGAAAGTTACTAACAGGAAGATGAGAGGTTGTCAACTAAGGCAAGGAGCTAACGTCTAGATTAATTTAACGAATTGGTAAAATTCGTTTGAAAAATTAAGTATTTTTTTTATTTTTACATAAGTAACCTATGTAACTTCAAGTAAAGAATGGTTTTGTAAGCATCTATTAGTAACAACATTTAATTTATCTTTCAACTTAAGGGAAAGTTTGATAATATTTAATTCATTTAAATATAGGAACCGACTATTTATTTGTAGAGTATCTTTTTGTTTGAGGTAACAAAAGGAATATTTTATCTCTGTAAAAAAATTTCTAGGGTGTTTGTTAATACTTAAAAGAAAAAAAGTATAGACAAAGACTGATAGTTTTTTTTTGACTTAATTCTAACCTTCTGGTAGTTAAAATAAATAGTTTTTA
Source organism: Monosporozyma unispora (assembly GCA_003708525.3). Classification (NCBI taxonomy): domain Eukaryota; kingdom Fungi; phylum Ascomycota; class Saccharomycetes; order Saccharomycetales; family Saccharomycetaceae; genus Monosporozyma; species Monosporozyma unispora. The sequence continues at coordinate 198,960 of PPON03000005.1, read as the reverse complement.
TTATTTTTTACAAAATTATAATTTTCTTTAAAAAGTTGGGTTTGATTATTATTTTAACACTTAAAAATCTGGGGAAAAAAATAAACAAAAATTTTAAATAAAGTTATGCAAGTTGTCAAGAAGTAATACAAAAGAATTACCTTTTTAGCTCAGTTCGAAAGTGATTAATTATGTTACTAAGGTTACTATTTTAATCTATTGCATCTTTCAATGCTAATCCAGACACATTAGAAAACTGAAAAATGTTCTATTCAACAAGATTCCAATTCTTAACTACTTTAAGCAATTGGTGTTTTTAAACTAACCTGGAACCTTTTTTAAATTGTGTGTTACTTTGACTTAATTTGGTTTGGGTACTATAAATTCAAAATGACTTTGTGAAGAAAAATTTTAAATTTAAAGTTAGATAGTTCACTTTGACCAGTTTTAACTTCACATTTTCCAATTCACAGTTAGAAACAAGACTATAATGATCAAAGTAATATAATTTGGGGTAATTTGATATTAAATTCAAAGAAAAATTAAATTTTCACTCTTGTCAAAACCGATGAACCTACTAAATAAGAGCTGTTGCTAGAAATATAATTACGTTGTCTCATGTAGATGAAATAAAACACCTTATTTTCAAGTAATTGAAGCTATTTTTGATGTGACGCTACTGATTTCTCACAAAGGGAGGTCGAATAATTTGAAAACAACTAAGAAAAAAAAGAGACGATCTGGGAACATTCAATAGTTTTTATCGCCCGCCCTATTACACTATGTAAATTCCAGTTTTTACTGTAATAGGTAAAAATATTAAACAATATTAATAATTGAAAGAATAAATAAGAAACGACCAAGGAGGTGTTACTAACTTGATCAATTCTCGGACCCATCTAGAACAATTCACTTTTATTAAAAATACATTTTTAGAATCTTCTAAAGCAATACATGTTTTCAAGTTAGAGAAAATAAATTCAAACACACAACTTTAAGAAATGTAACCAATCCTACTTCGTATTATCACTGGTAAAACAGCCAAGAGTCCTAGTGCATGTAAAATCTAAAACGTAAACAAGTTTTTCCCCCCTTCAATACATGCGGCTAACCCCTCTTACATCATCAACACCTTCCCTTATCAAACGGGAAAAAAGAAAAGAAGCCATTAAATCTTTGAATAGTGATTTGCCTTAATGTTTGTTAACGGAAATGTCACAATTATTCCGCCGTTTGATTTGTTAAAAAAACGTAATGGTAAAGGTTCATGAAATTCCGAAATTAAGTCTCTTTATTAAATCTGAACATTATCTGTTGTGATTAAAGTAAACTTGCCAATTTGTCTATTAGTTTTTTTTCTGACAATGGAAATGTCACAGTTAATCCGCATTTGAATTGTTAACACGTACTGCTTCTATGATATTCTGAACTTGGGTAATTGGAGTAGCTTGTATTTCCATGATGATATGTTTTAACTAAAAGTGAAATCTAGACCAAGTATACTAGGGAATATACTATGACTAACAGAAGCTGATCTTTAGAGATACCGCGGAAAGTTCAAGGTTTGAACTGTTCAAACATGTAATTCTCGACTGTATTTTAGTGTGGTAAATTGCGGAAACACACAAAAAAATAGGTGGAGGTGTTTCATCCCGCGGGTCGTTTTTAGAATAAAAAAAAGTTATTTAATTGCTATTGTGCGCGAAAGGGACAATTGCAGGAAAATTAATGGAAAAATACAATAGCTTACCACATAGTAAACGCCGCAGTGTGTATTGTTTCACTTTACTCATTCAAACCTTAGACAGAAGGATCGTTTTTTTTTATTTTCTTTGACATTCCGCGGGATGATTGAAATAACATTTAGTTAAGGATTCATACCAGTTATTAAGTAATGAAGGATGATGTCCTTGAGAGATTCAAGACTTTCAATTCCCTCTCTTAATCAATTGAGCTAGTTTAAGTTGAACTTCGATTGAATTGGTTCAAAAAGGTAATTAAAACTTGAATAGTAGAACAAACACACAAGAGGGAGTAGTTTCCATTAGTTTGAACTAAATTACAACGAAAAAAAGTAGTTATGACAGCGCTAATGAAAACATTGTTAAGGATAGCTGGCAACCAGGAAACTGAAGGCGTCAGGCTCGCAACAACACATCAACTTTTTCAAAATATATGATAATATATACTAAGATAACCGCTAAGGCCCCAGGAACTAACACGTAATTACCTTTATTTGTTTATAATTAAACAAATACTGTTGTAAATGACTCAAAAATAATCATTCTACATTGTTTTCAAGCCACAATCGAATGGTGATTTTTGCTAGATAAAACTATGACTGGCTAAAATAGTATTGTGCCTGGAACAACATCAAATATTTGTTTTATTTAATTAATTAATTGAATTGGGTAACATTTAACACAGAGTTAACTAGTAACGCAATAATATCAAGATATCATGACACAATCCTTGAACTGTCCCTTAAGACCAACACAATAGTAAATGAAACTAAACGCCTCGTAAGCTGACCACATTAAGTTTTATAATAGTGATACAAAACTTAACGTAAGTAAACAAACTTTTATGTTCCGTGGTGGTCCAGTTCCGTGGAAAAAACACGCTCCCGGTCCACGGAACACCTCTCATGGGCCTCCCCTCAAAAACAACCATCTTCTGTCTAAATACGCAGACAGGGAGAGGAAAAAGGAAAAAGTACAATCCTTCTCCTCTCCGAACCTAAATAATCCTATTGTGTTCCCGTTAAAATCCACTTGCCTAAAAAGTGGGGATTCCGCGGAATGGAAAAACAAACAAACAATTTGTCTTCTTGTATTATCATTAATCATCCTTCTAAATTTGCCATTAGTCTTACTATTTTTATATCCCCTTGCAATACCTTTTTCATGATGGTTCCGCGGAATAAGATCTTTTTCTTCACTAACTTCTTCCTTGGTAGTGATACTTTTAAATTTTTTTTTTGTTTGGCTCACCTTGGATCCTGTGGCAGCTTCTAACTCCACGGATCTCACGGAAAAGGAACGCAAACTTTGGAACCATCTCATGGTGATATCCAATAAGTGCCCAGACTTAAATAAATCAATATCTATAGATTATATATAAACAACCATTCTTGATCAAAACATCTTCTAACCTCTTTGGGTTCTTCTTTCGAAAAAAAACTTTAAAATCTAAAAAAGACTAATACAAAAAGGATAAGCAATTAAACTTATCCGAAAAATTTACGTTATTGTTTTTGTTTTTCTTACTTTCCAATTTTTCAAGAAAGAAAATAAAAGCTATTGTTTCTCAAGATACAAACAAGTTTATATAAAAACAAGAGTACTTTTTATACACAAACTACAAGCCAAGAACTCTTTCATTTAATTTTTTTTATTTACTGAACTTATACTTTTTTTCCTTATATTTCCTATTTCAATATGTCCGTCAGGTCAGATATGAAGGATAATACATATAGTGCGTCTATATCGACCACTGACAGCTCTGCTGAATCAACAGAACATCCATATCAAGGTTTTGATAGAAATGCTGAAGATAAAGTTAGAGATTTAGCTAGAACAATTACAAGTCAATCTATTCACGAAAATGCTGAAGAAAATCAATCAATTTACTCTACTATGGAAGGTATTAACCCTGTGTTTTCCACCGTCGATAAACCAGGTTATAATGAAAAATTAGATCCAACTTCTGATATGTTCTCTTCCGTCGATTGGGTTAAGAATATGTCCAAATTAGCTACTTCTGATCCAGAATATTATAAACCATACTCTTTAGGTTGTGTATGGAAGGATTTAACCGCTGCTGGTGAAAATTCTGATGTCGCTTATCAAGCCACTGTTATAAATATGCCACAAAAGATTGTTAGTGCTGGTTATAGTATGATCAATCCACCAAAGGAAGAAGACTTATTTCAAATCTTAAAGCCAATGCATGGTTATTTAGATCCAGGTGAATTAATGGTTGTCTTAGGTAGACCAGGTTCCGGTTGTACTACATTTTTAAAATCTATCTCTTCTAATACACATGGTTTCAAAGTAGGTAAAGATTCTGTTATCTCTTATTCTGGGCTTACACCAAAGGATATCAAGAAACATTATCGTGGTGAAGTTGTTTACAATGCTGAAGCTGATATTCATTTACCACATTTAACTGTTTTTCAAACTTTATACACTGTTGCTAGATTAAAGACTCCACAAAATAGAGTTCAAGGTGTCGACAGAGACGCTTGGGCCAGACATGTCACTGAAGTGTTCATGGCTACTTATGGTCTTTCTCACACAAGAAATACTAAGGTCGGTGACGATTTAGTTAGAGGTGTTTCTGGGGGTGAAAGAAAGCGTGTTTCCATTGCTGAAGTTGCTATTTGTGGTTCCAAGTTCCAATGTTGGGATAATGCCACTAGAGGTTTAGATTCTGCCACGGCTTTAGAATTCATTCGTGCCTTAAAGACTCAAGCTACCATTGCAGATGCTGCCGCTACTGTTGCTATTTACCAATGTTCTCAAGATGCTTACGATTTATTCGATAAAGTCTGTGTCTTAGATAGTGGGTACCAAATTTTCTACGGTTCTTCTAAAGAAGCTAAACGATATTTTGAAAAGATGGGCTACGTGTCTCCAGATAGACAAACCACTGCTGATTTCTTAACTGCTGTTACCTCTCCAGCTGAAAGAATTATTAACCCAGAATATATTAAGAAAGGTATTCCTGTTCCACAAACTCCAAAGGATATGTATGACCATTGGGTCAACTCTCCAGAATACAAGAACTTATTAGAAGAAGTTGATGAAAGATTAGCCAGACATGATGATGCTGCTCGTGATATCATCAAGGATGCTCATGTTGCTAAACAATCCAAGCGAGCTAGACCAGGTTCTCCGTACACTGTTTCTTATGGTTTACAAGTCAAATATTTATTAAAAAGAAATATGTGGAGAATGAGAAATAATGCTGGTGTCCCACTGTTCATGATTTTTGGTAACTCTTCTATGGCTCTTATCTTAGGTTCTATGTTTTACAAGATTATGAAGAAGGGTGGTACAAACTCTTTCTATTTCCGTGGTGCTGCTATGTTCTTTGCCTTATTGTTTAATGCCTTCTCCTGTTTGTTAGAAATTTTCTCTTTGTATGAAGCTAGACCAATTACTGAAAAACACAAGAGATATTCTTTATACCATCCAAGTGCGGATGCCTTTGCCTCTATTCTTTCTGAAATTCCTGTTAAATTTTGTGTCGCTGTCTGTTTCAACATTATCTTTTACTTCTTAGTCGATTTCAGAAGAAATGGTGGTGTTTTCTTTTTCTATCTTTTGATTAATGTTGTCGCTGTCTTTGCCATGTCTCATATGTTCAGAACTGTCGGTTCTTTGACCAAGACTTTATCAGAAGCTATGGTTCCTGCTTCCGTCTTATTGTTAGCTTTATCTATGTTTACTGGTTTCGCCATTCCAAAAACAAAAATGTTAGGCTGGTCTACTTGGATTTGGTACATCAACCCATTATCTTATCTTTTCGAATCTTTAATGATCAATGAGTTCCACAATGTCAAGTACGAATGTTCTCTTTATGTTCCATTTGGTCCTGCGTACGCTAATGTCTCGGGTACTGACAGAATCTGTTCTACTCGTGGTGCTGTTCCTGGTCGTAGTTATGTTATTGGTGACGATTTTATTAAGACTAGTTATGATTACCAACACAAACACAAATGGAGAGGTTTCGGTGTCGGTATGGCTTTTGCTGTTTTCTTCTTCTGGGTCTACTTACTTGTCTGTGAATTCAATGAAGGTGCTAAACAAAAGGGTGAAATTTTGGTTTTCCCCTCTAGTGTTATTAGAAAGTGGAAGAAAGAAGGTAAGATCAAATCTGGTGAACATGCTACCGACGATATTGAAAAGAATCTCGACTTCTCTGTTACTGATAAAAAAATGTTAGAAGACTCTGAAGAATCCAACGACGGTTCTAGTGAAGACCAAGTTGGTTTATCTAAGTCTGAAGCTATTTTCCACTGGAGAAATTTATGTTACGATGTTCAAATTAAAGACGAGACCAGACGTATTCTTAATAACGTTGATGGTTGGGTCAAGCCTGGTACTTTAACTGCTTTAATGGGTTCTTCAGGTGCCGGTAAGACTACTTTGTTAGATTGTTTAGCTGAAAGAGTTACCATGGGTGTTATCACTGGTGATGTCTTAGTCGATGGTATTCCAAGAAACGAATCCTTCCCAAGATCTATTGGTTATTGTCAACAACAGGATTTACACTTAAAGACCTCTACTGTCAGAGAATCTTTGAGATTTTCTGCCTACTTACGTCAACCAAAGGATGTTTCTATTGAAGAAAAGAATGCTTACGTTGAAGATATTATTAAGATTTTGGAAATGGAAAAGTATGCTGATGCTGTTGTCGGTGTTCCTGGTGAAGGTTTGAATGTTGAACAAAGAAAGAGATTAACAATCGGTGTTGAATTAGCTGCTAAGCCAAAATTATTAGTTTTCTTAGATGAACCTACTTCTGGTTTAGATTCTCAAACAGCTTGGGCCATTTGTCAATTGATGAGAAAGTTAGCCAACCATGGTCAAGCTATTTTGTGTACTATCCATCAACCATCTGCTATTTTGATGCAAGAATTCGATCGTTTATTATTTTTACAAAAGGGTGGTAAGACTGTCTACTTTGGTGATTTAGGTAATGGATGTCATACTTTGATTGATTACTTTGAAAGCCACGGTTCCCACAAGTGTCCACCTGAAGCCAACCCGGCCGAATGGATGTTAGAAGTTGTTGGTGCTGCTCCTGGTTCCCACGCCAACCAAGACTACCACGAAGTCTGGAGGGCCTCTGAAGAGTACAAGGCCGTCCACGCCGAGCTAGACCACATGGAAAGAGACTTACCTGGCAAGCACAACGGTGAAGCTGAGGTCTTATCTGAATTTGCTACTGACCTGCTTACTCAAACCTCCATGGTTACAGTCCGTTTATTCCAACAATACTGGAGATCTCCAGAATATCTATGGTCTAAGTTCTTCCTTACCGTCATTGATGAATTGTTTATTGGTTTCACCTTCTTCAAGGCTGACAGAACCATGCAAGGTCTTCAAAACCAAATGTTATCCATTTTCATGTTCGTATGTATTTTCAATCCACTGTTACAACAATACCTACCTAACTTCGTCCAACAAAGGGATCTATATGAAGCCAGAGAACGTCCATCTAGAACCTTTTCCTGGAAGTCCTTTATCGTCGCCCAAATTATCGCTGAAGTGCCCTGGAATATTCTTTCTGGTACCTTAGCCTACTGTATCTACTACTACCCTATCGGTTTCTACTCCAATGCCTCCTACGCCGGCCAGTTACACGAGAGAGGTGCCCTGTTCTGGTTATACTCGATTGCCTTCTTTGTCTACGTCAGTTCCACCGGTCTGATTGCAGTTTCCTTCAACGAAGTTGCTGCCAATGCTGCTAACTTGGCCTCTCTAATTTTTACTATGGCATTGTCCTTCTGTGGGGTTATGGTCACCAAAGACGCAATGCCTCGCTTTTGGATTTTCATGTACAGAGTCTCTCCTTTGACTTACCTTGTCGACGGTATGCTGTCTGTGGGTGTCGCTAATGTTCCTATCACTTGTGGTAAAAACGAATATTTGAAATTTACGCCGGCAAACAACCTTACCTGCGGGGAATACATGAAACCATACATGGAAATGGCGGGTACTGGGTATTTACAAGATCCAAAGGCCACTGACGAATGTAGTTTCTGCCAGTTCTCCTCGACTAACGACTATTTGGCCACTGTCAATTGTGACTACAAGGACAGATGGAGAAACTGGGGTATTTTCATTTGTTACATTGCCTTCAACTACATGGGTGCGGTTCTATTCTACTACTTAGCCAGAGTTCCAAAGAGTTCCAAGGTCAAGAAGGACTAGATCTGTGCTTCTATTTCTGTAAATTTATTCATAAGTTATATAATAATATCCAAAAGATACCTTTTTTAAATTTTCTTTGTTATATTTTGTTTTACATTTTTTATGCTAGTGTTCCCACTTTTAAATCTGAAAAATACCTGTTCAAGAAAGAGCTACACATTTCCTGGATGCAACTGTTGTAGTAGTATCTTCTTTCACTGTGTTGATTAATGAACATAAGATCATTGAAGGTTCAAAAAATAAATAACTAAATAATAAATAAATAAATAACTAAATAACTAAATAACTAAATAACTAAATAACTAAATAACTAAATAAAAGATAGGTACCAACAGAGTTATTCTCATTCCACAGTCAACTGTTTACTCAACAAAAAAAGCCTCAGGTCCCACATCTGCAAGCCTGCATACAGATCCAGGCATTGCGTCTTTGTTGACCATAACCCCACAGAAGGACAATGCCATAGTAAAAATTAGAGAGGCCAAGTTAGCAGCATTGGCAGCAACTTCGTTGAAGGAAACTGCAATCAGACCGGTGGAACTGACGTAGACAAAGAAGGCAATCGAGTATAACCAGAACAGGGCACCTCTCCTGTGTAGCTGTCCGGCGTAGGAGGCATTGGAGTAGAAACCGATAGGGTAATAGTGAATACAGCAGGCTGAGGTACCAGAAAGAATAATCTATCGCACTTTCGCAAAAATTTGAGCTAATATTTCAAGTTTCAAGGTCTGTCCTTCATTCTTGTATCAAATTACTTAAGTAGATATGTCAGCAACATATCTGCAATTGCCTTCTAAGTGCTTCTTATTGAACCTCAAGAGTCAGAAACTTTTCTTGCAGAATACTGTAATACTTTTTTTTGTGTTCAAAATTTGCAAGAACTTGAATATTTCAATGAAAAGTCACTTTAAAGGATTTCAACAGGTGCTTTTTACAGCATATTATTTTGAGATAAGAACACTTGCTTTATGACGACCCCGACATCCAAAAATTTCTCCGATATTGAACCTTAACTCTCAATTACAAATTTAACATTAAACACATCCATATGCAACAATATTTTCTGAAAATAGGGTGAAGTAATCACACATCATTTTAGAGATATCTTTAAGCTTTTTAAGATTGGGTAAAATCCAAAATATATTGCCCGCCCTTAAATTCTTCAAAACAATCCTATTTATTAAATAGTCAACTTCCCTCATAATGGTTCAAAAGGGACTCCCATACAAATCATCACGACATTTAAAAAAATCATTTCGTATACGTTAAAATATCACTATTTGACAATTACATAAAATACTACTAATCAGCAGTTAATCTTGTTAAAGCATCCACAGTTTCTTCAGGAGATGCAATCCATAATGTACACCCAGCTAATCTTGCTTTGAAATCATTAGCAGACCCCATTGGAGCAAATTGATCCCCAACATGTAATGTTTGTGCTGGATCAATAGGATTTTCTGGACTATAATATTGTTGTAACGCATGAATACCTAAATTCTTACCCCCAATATCACACCAAACATCGTTACCACCATCAAAACAACTGAACTGAATTCTTTTTGCCGGTGGGTAATTTTCTAAAGTACTTTGTAAGGTTAAGACAATTTCTTCTAACTGTTCTCTTGCCAGTCTTATCACTTTTTCTTCACCTGAAATTGGATCAATAACTCTTCCTGGAACAATACCTACTGCCCTTTTCTTTCTTATAATTGTAACCTCTGGAGGTAAAATCAATCTTTTCTTCAAAGTCTTTAAAGTCTTTTGGGCAAAATCTAAAGTAGCTTGAATATCTGAGCCATCCCATTTGGACATTGATTCTAAGATCCAGGTTGATCTATCAATAGGTTCAAACCCACAGGCTTGATTATTTTCTGTTTCTTCACCATCTTCATTATTGAACGATTCATCCCCTTCATTGCCTTCAGCTGTCTCGTAGTAACGGAATAAGTAATTAGATTCACCACCCATAATGGTAAGATTCCTCTTTTGTTGCCAAGTTAATTCTCTACAGTGATGAACGCTCTCCAATAATCCGCCTAATCTTCTCTCATAGATTTTGGCCTCATCATAACCAGCTGCAGTGACGATACCAACAAAGACATTGGCTTTCAATAACTTGATTATTAAAGGGATGACTGGATTTCTAGTAATTAGGGAACCACCATCTTCATATAAAGTAACATCCCCATCAAATGTAACTAACCTTAAAGGCTTACCATTTTTGTCACCTAATCTCTTCTGTCTAATGAAGTGAAAAATTTGGGCTGTGTTTAGTAATCTTCTAACATCATTGAAACTTGGTGCCACCATTCTCCTCGCAGAAATGGCTTTCACAGAGTCTTCCCAAAGAAATGCCTTCTCCAAAGGCAACGGGGTAAAGAAGGTACCAATTGAAGGGACCAATAGGTTCAATCTTGATCTTCCTAATGAAGATTCATTTAAGTAATTCTCATCATTACAAAAATTTCTAGCATCAAACTCAATCTTATTTGAAATTAACAGTTCAATATCCTTCAAAATTTCTGCGTACTGAGATTTAACTCTTTGGGAAGTAGTCAAATCTTCTGTATCTTCTTCATCATGGGAAACTGCATGTAAAACAAATGGTGTCGCTAATAGGCCTTTGATCCAGTCAATGAATTCATCTTTACGATGAGTTTTCAAATGGTATTCGACTCTGTAGCGAGATGACATAATTGTGTTTGGTATTCGCTGATAAATAATTTATCTGATCTAACTTCAATTGACTCGATGTTTAATCTTGTTAATATCTTGAAGTAATCTCTTTATATAACGTTAATAGCAAACCCCTTTAAAAAATTCACGTTTTGTGAAAAAAATAAAATAAAAAAGAAATTTGATTTCGCCCAGGATCGAACTGGGGACGTTCTGCGTGTTAAGCAGATGCCATAACCAACTAGACCACGAAACCAATTATTTCTTGTTTTTTCTAAAAATATCTACAATTACTGATAATTATGTTTAGGTCAGCTGAATAAAACGCTTTTAGGGCAGTAACCTCAGTTGGTGTGGAAAAATCAAGGTTAAAGTTAATATCAAGAACTAAAAACTAAAGACAGATATTACAATAAATTTTGAACCGTGAAAAATTTAAATTTTTTCTTTAAAATCAATTTACTGTAATTACAATACTGTAAGTGTTGGAATAGGAGATTAATTAATGTTATATTCATTATAATTGACCTAATTCATTGATTTCATAATCCTCTACATACTGTGAGGATGATCACTACAGTATGCAAGTGGATTTTTCACCATTTTCAATATTTCAAATTAAGAAAAGTGATAAAAGATTTAATATATAAAATAGATATAGTATATTATATACATGTTTAGAAGTACTCTTGTACTAATAAAACCAGAGATTGATATACAGGCATGACATACACCACACCAGACGCCAAGAGCTCTGGATTCCAACAATATCAACTTTAATAAGTACATAGAGGCAACAAGTAAGTTTAATGACTTAATAACATGAAACTAAATGGTGTTGGTAACTAAATTGCCTTAACCCCCTTAACTTGAGAGGAAAACCACATTTATTTAATAATAAATAAAATGTCTATATTAAGAAAGATTGGGAAATATAATATTACTTACAGAGATTATTCTTAAAAGTTTCCCCCTCCAAATATATTTATTGTTCCCCAATTTTGATAAGTTCAAATGTGATTAAGTGAGTAGTTGCTTCAACTGAAACTCATTCAATATCAAAAAAAAGAGAAAAAAAAAAGAGATTGAACCTATTTACTCTCTTTCCATACCTGGTTCCTAAAGCCTACTCACGGGTCCCGTTGACAAGTTGTAAATTGTCTTTCCTTGCTGTTCAGACACCTCTTCACAAAATATTTGACAGTAATCGAGAATCGGAGTTTTTAACCCTCTTTTCAAATTTAAATACGTCATGAAAAAAGATGATTGAAAGATGATAATAAGAACTTAAGGGTACTCCTCATTTAATTTAAGGGAAACATTTCTTTGCATTTTTAAGGGTATACTCACCAAGATTTATTCTTGAATTTACGAACTGCTTCTATATAAAGTAAATGTGCTGTATTATCCTAAATAAATTTGTATCAAAAACAACCCACAAAAAGACCCCCCTCCACATCAATAGAAATAAGACATGTCTGAAGAGAAATACGAGAGGCCGGAGATGCCTCCACCCGTACAACCGGCACATACTAACAGTAGTGATGAGGATTACAAATTACAAGAACAAAATACAAACGGTAATGTTTCAGGAATGACTGCTGTTCCTAGTCAACACAACCAAAATGTCCCTGAATATCAAAGTAATCAAAACAACAACCCACAACAGTACAATTTTGAACAACATCCCTACTATGATATTTCTGGAAATAACCAAGGAGCCCCAATCAAGACATATGAAGAAGCATTCCCACAAGAAAAGAAAGCACGGTTCAATGACTGGCCATTCACAATTTTTTTTATATTAACGTGTTGTGCCTTCATAGTTATTGCATCTTTAACATTAAGATCTTGGGCTCAAAATTATTCACAAACTGGTCATGGGATTTACAACAGTGGCACCACGGGAACAATGGACACTAATTCTGCTATATTATTAGTTTTTAGTTGTGTTATCGCCTTAGTCTTTGCGGTCGTTGGTTTAATCCTTTGCCGCTTACATCCAAGATTTTTCATTATTTGTGGTATTATATTTAATATTATTTCTGGGTTGGGCACTGCAATCATGTATCTCTCCTTAAGGTACTGGTCTGCTGGTATTGTTTTCTTGGCCTTTACCCTCTTTACTGCATTCTGTTATTGGACAATGAGACATAGAATTCCTTTAGCAGTAGCCATTTTAAAAACAGTTGTTGATGGTATGAAAGCTTGTCCACAAACTTTAATTGTGTCATTAATTGGTACTATTGTGGGAGGTGCTTTTGCTACATTATTTTCTTTAGTTATTGTAGCCACATACATGAAATATGATCCAGACCCAAACAACCCAGGGTGTAATACCTCCGGAGGTAACTGTTCCCACGCAAAGTTAGTTGGTCTATTAGTACTAGTATTCTTTTGTGGGTATTATATCTCTGAAGTGATCAGAAATGTTATCCACAGTACTGTGTCAGGAATTTATGGTTGTTGGTACTATATGTCAAGGTCTGACCAAGGTATGCCAAAGTGGCCGGCATTTGGATCCTTCAAAAGAGCCATGACCACCTCATTTGGGTCGATTTGCTTTGGTTCGTTGATTGTGTCATTAATAGAAACTTTTAGACAAGTGTTGAACTTAATCAGGCAAGGTGTGGTGACAGGTCAAAACTTTGGCAACTTCACTCAAATTGTTTTCTGGATTATAGATGCAATTGTTGGTTTCATACAATGGATGGCAGAATACTTCAACCACTACGCATACTCTTTCATTGCACTTTATGGCAAGCCATACTTAAGGGCTGCAAAGGAAACCTGGTATATGATTAGAGAAAAAGGTTTAGATGCTTTAATTAATGATAACTTAGTCAACACTGCTTTAGGGTTCTACTCATTGTTTGCTAGTTATATTGCCGCCTTATTTGCCTTTTTATACTTGAGATTTACTACTCCTAGCTATAATTCCACTGGTGGGTTCAATGCTCCACTGATTGCCTTCTCTTTTGTCATTGCACTACAAATTTGCAATATTGCTACTGAAGTCATCAGATCCGGAACTGCAACATTTTTCATTGCGTTGGCTAACGACCCAGAAGTATTCCAGGCTTCATACCCTGAAAGGTTTGACGAAATTTTCAGAGCCTATCCCCAGGTTTTGGACAAATTAAGACACCAAAATGTTTAATCAATGTAAACTAATCTTTTCTCTTCTTCAAATTTACCTCAATTAATATCTCTAAAATAATTACACAAATAATATACTATTTAATTTATCTACTCAATAATTCTAGAAGTAATATTCTTTCTTAAGAACCATTCTGTAAAAGATCTGATACTTTCTCTAACTTTTCTATAATTTCTTTCGTTGAGACCGTCTACAACAGATTTCATTAAATTATCCTTCTCTTTATCGGAAACATTACCCAAGTGGTTTACTACATCAGTTAACCATGGAATACAGACAGATGCATTATCACCATTAGCTTCTGTGGCTAGTCTAAAACACTTCACGATACAACTAATTGCGTCTGAATGGGAGGTATCCTTAAAAACTGTTACCAGCCCACCAAATAATGAATTTATCAACTTACCACCACGCTTTATAATAACTTCTTGAATAATTTGTTGTCTCCATTCATCTGGAACAATCTCGATAGACACTGTAGAGATTGGTGGAGTTCTGAAACCCCAAGAAATGATATCATCCAAATAACGTAATATGAAAAGGTAGGCATCCAATGTTTCCAACTTATTAACTGCCTCAATAGCAACGTCAACAATATTACCTAATAAGTCGGTAGACATGATAAATTCCTTTGGATAAAACATCACTAAGTCACTAACCATGGAAAAGAAATCCATAATAATTTCATAGTAGTTGTTAAGCTGAACTTTATCCATTTTGTTGAAGTTAATGACAAAAGTACTACACTGTGATATGGCAAATTGCCAAACAGCTTGCTTCAATTCAGGTGACACAGGGAATGATTCATCATCACCAAAGATAACAATAATAGACCCAGAACACCACAAAAATGAACCGAAACCAGTGGATGCATAACCTTGAACTAAAAATTCAGCTACAGAGCCTAAAATAGGTTCACAGAAAACATGAAATCTCTCAAAGAACCTTCTGACTAGTTTAGTAGCTCTTTCAACAATAACAGTATCTGTAATAGCACCTTGATCTATCATAATTACTTTAAGTGCGTTCCAGATTGCCTCAATAGAAGGAAGTAAGGGTTCCTGTCCTTGTTGAGGGTATTCGAATCTTGGTGATAATTCTTCAAAAAAGGCATAAATAAGGTCAATTCTATCAGCAACTAGTTTATTGAAACTGGATGGTGAGGTCTTCCATTGCACCATCAATGTTTGTAGTTTTTCAAGATCATCGTTGATTAATCTAGTAAATGGAACAGCTACTGTTGCTGCCGGTTGTTTGTTGATCACAGCACTAAGACCTTGACAGAATTCAAATTGAGATTCAATATCTCTGGACAAGATATCTTGGATATTGAAATAGAAATCAATTAACTGATCAAGGTACCCACTCAATAAATCAGAACAATCAGAACAGAAGTACATTAAAGCATGAGAAGATGCAGTAATAATTTCCAAGATTTGCTTAGCATCTTGTAAAGAACTGTTCTTGACTTGATCAAACCCGCTGAAAATGTATTGCAATTGCATTTCTAGACTTTCTGGATGTTTGGAAGTCCATTGAGTATAACGACCTAATACTAATGTAGCAGCATATCTTACCTTTGGATTTTCAGGAAGGTTGCACAATATTTGTATTATCTGAGGTAAAAATTTATTTTCACTCAGTGGGATCTCTTGGGCCATGGTTCTTAAAGAAAACAATGGAGCTTCCAGACTTTGCCAATTATTAGTTGCGGAATTATTCAAAGTTTCTTGAATTTTGTTTAATGGAGGAGTCAATGCATTGGCGGCACCTACAACTGCTGCACAGTCTTTTAACACATCCCCCATAGTATACCTAAATTCCTTAAATTTATCCTCATTTTCCTTTGATGAGAAGGAATCTGCTGGATACTCTAAATGAACAATAATTCCCTTAATTAATTCAATAAATATTTCTGTGAAAAAAAGCTTGGATTCTTTATATCTTGTTAATACTAAACTTTGCTTTAAATTAAACCAAAATGGGAATGAATAAGCGACAATATCCAAGTCTGGGTTTTTACAAGTTAAAGCCAACAACACAATAACCATCGGTTGGAACACTTGTGGTGATTTGGACATTGGGATAACCCAAGCTTCACCTGCTTCAGAAAATAGTCTAGTAAAACCTTCTAACAATTCGGGTTCAATCTCATCTTCAACTTGACTTTTAGCAATGGTGGTAATATTTGGTAACAATTTAGCTTGCAGGGACATTAAATGTTCGTAAAGAGCCATAATCAAATTTTCATTGGTAGTATCTCTGCTTTCTTTAAAAATGATGCATAAACAATCCACAGCCGCCTCAAAAATGGTAGGATCATCAGTACCATTTAACAACGAATCAAATACTAGACTAACTAATGGATCCACCGCTAACAGTTTTTCAATTGGGAACTCATATGCCCAAGAACTTAAACAACGCAAAATTTGTTCTAGTGTAATATCCAATGCTGTGTTCTTGAATTCAGTAGCAGTTTGACTTTTCAATGTGTCAATACATGAGATCAAGAATTGTAAAATGTCATCAGCAATGCTGTTAATCAATTCGTATATTCTTGAATTGTATTCTTCTTCCGTCAGTGGTAAAGAACCAATATCTAATGTTTCTTCAGGTAAGATTTTGAAGAAAATTAATAGAGTTCCTGGATAATTGTTTAAGTGAGTGATAATTTCAGGAATTGGGTTCTTCCAATTTATCAATTGAATAGCTAATCTAGCCAATGAAACAGACAATTGAGTTAGAACCAACTTCTGGGTGTGGATGGTTAATAGTTTTATTAACGATTCCTTGAATTGGTATTGACTGTTATCATCCAATTGACTCAAATCATAAGTAACTTTATTTCTTAATGTTTGAGAAGCAAAAATTTGTAATTCTAAAGTAGTTTGTTGGATATCACTCAAAATATCATTACAAACATTCCAAGCCTGAGTTGATCTTTGAAATTCCTCCAAATACTGTAAAGCTTTAGTCTTCTCCTGTTGAGATGCATTCGACGAAGTACACTGAATGGCATTCAGGATATCGTTTATTGTGGTTCCATTGTTTGCCATCTTTTGCTAACAGTCTTCTTCTTGTTTGAGAAAAATTTGATAAAAGTAATGTATCGTAGGTTCAATGCAATTTATAGTCTTGTCTTATCTTTACTTTGAAGGTGAGCAATAATATTTTTAGTACGATTAGAATCGTCTTCCTTATTAAAATATTTTTGAAGTGAAAAAAAAAATTGTTAGAGAATAGCTAGAGAGACTGTACAATAGAGCATATCAAGCTAAAAGACGCCAGATAAGAGTAAGCATGTCTTCAAACAAGAACAAGCAAGTGGTTCCACCGATTAACTGTATATTTAACTATTTACAACAACAAATTCCAGTTAACATATGGCTATATGAACAAGTAGGCTATCGTATTAGAGGGAAGATAAGAGGGTTTGATGAGTTTATGAACATTGTGATAGATGATGCCACTCAAGTGCCCGTGGACAAGGAAACAGGTAAAGAAGAAATGGGGAAAGGTATTACACTTGGTAGAATAATGCTCAAAGGGGATAATATAACGTTAATCACCTCCGTCGACGAATAAACAATTTTGACAAGATTACTCGAGGCCAGACTACTGAAATTTAATAGTAACAAGCACTAGCGTAAAAAATGGAAACCTTCACGTTACATTTGTTGTTTTGATTTTTTAATATATTTACAAGAATATATGTATTATATATACCGTAGCTAATAATATAACTAGCCTACTTATATTTCTTTATTTACTTGAATAGTTTATTGATTGTTATGACCACTTAACTCTTCATTTTGTGTTCTCACCCTTTCAGCAAAAGATTCTGCTTCGTTGTTAAGGTATTCCTTGATCACTGGAAGACCTGGTTTCCCGTTGATGGAGCCGAATAATTCATCACCCAGTTTGTTTTCAATATTAGTCTTTCTTGTTTCTTCAGACATAGGTAACTTTCTCAATGGGATTAAATTATCCAATTTCTTCATCAGTTGTTCCTCTGTGACAATAAATTCATCAGAAACATAGTATAACTCTAACAACTTACGTAGTTTGGTTTCTTTAGCTTTATACTCCACCAAGTCTCTGTTATATTTTCTCTTCATATCTAATAATTTCTTTTCTTCAATTGTTCTTTGTCTCATTAACGGTTGATTTATTATATGCTCTAGGGAAGGGATAGTTAAATCTGAAGACTTCTTTTGATTGATCAATTTTAATTCTCTTTCATGCTCTAGTTTTTCAATTTCTTTCTTCTTTTTGATCAACTCATCACGCTTCAATATTCTACTCTCCTCATTTTGCAATGCTTCAGTTAAGTACCTTTGGCGTAGTTGAGCTCTTTCTAATCTATCTCTTTTTTTAGCCGTATTTATTTGTATTTCTTTAGTAGACTTTGGAACTGTCTTTTGAATCAAACGTGCCACATCGATAAACTCGACTTTTGGAGGAGCTCTTCTTGAGCCAACAGGATGTTGAACACCCTCAGCATAACCTTCCCCTGGTACACCCTTGGGTTTAGGAGCTTTACTTTTAGCAATTAGATCTACCTGTTTTGTGGTTGGCTTTTTAAGGATATTTCTTGTCACTGGGAGAATACCAGATTTATACCCATATTTCGCAATACCTTTCCCCATCTTCTTGTCCTTAATTTAAAGCTTTGATTGGACTTGCCCGGACCTGTTAGATGTATGCTTTTTAGTTACTAGTGGGTTCTCTTCTTTTTCTTCTTCATCATCTTTTGCTCCTTTCTAAATCAATTAAAACCAAATTAAAAAAAGACGTTATTCGCATTTGGTTAAAAAAAGAGGTAACGGTAAAATGTTTAAAAGGAAGCTAGCATAAAGAAGTTATTATATAAAATGTGGCTTATTAAGCACTCTAAAACAGTAAGTTATGCCATTAGATATAAATTATTTACTTTTCTAAAATGTGGGAAGGAGATTGTTGTTAGCTATTTCAAAAACAATAAATAAGTTTACGTTCACAACAAAAAGAAGTGTGCTCAATTCCTCTTGAATATTGATATTATAAAGTTATTTAGGTAATTATCAATCTGCTTTGTTGAGATTCTTTTTTGTGGTAGTATCAGTTGGTTTTATATTCCTGTTATTTAAATTATATATATTACATCCTGTTCTTATCTTTTTCCTTCATACTTTCGTATCAACCATCTTAGCGTCCTTTCGGCTCATGTTTGGGAATTGTACGGCTTTACTCTTGGTATCTGTTTTTAAAGTTCTCGAATTGATATTTGTAGTAATTGTATCAGCCTTAGAACATCTAGTACTTGTGTTGGTAGACTTAGGATTTACTTGGAGATTTCTTGCATTAGCTTTAATAGCGTTAGCTTCTGTTCTAGCAGCTTTAGCACAAATAAATGGATCGTCTTGCCTTTTTTTTTACATATTTTAGTAGTTCTACCACATGGTCTAACTGCCATTATATCTATCTTATTAGTACTACTATCAACTGCTAACTGCCCTACCAGGACTTCTTGCTATTTGACTTCTAGTTTCTAACAAGTTTTGTGATTGTGTTACCAGTTTCTTCAAATAAGGAATAGGTAGGTAAACTTGGAATAAGCCATTCAACTATTAAAGATGAATATTCTGATTTTATTGAAGTATTCGCCATTAATATTTTATCAAGTTGTCTTTCAATTTCAATACTTTTCCATCTATGAATTTATTCCACATGAGTTTACCAATTGTTATATCCTAATTTTGAATTAGAATTTGGCTGGTTGTTGGCTAAATTATTAATGTTTCTGATTGCTGGTGAAATTACTGGTTTCGAAGGTTTCCCACCTAAACTTTTAGTATTATTTAACAAGGTAGGGTTAGGTAACCTTGGTTGACCAGCTTGTATAGACACAGAGTTGCCATTGAATTGTGTTTGACTATTAATATCTAATGGTGGTATCATAACTTGATTATTTGTGTTTGGAAGACGTGATTGATATTCGTTTGGATTCATTTGAAGACCATAGTTATTATTGTCATGATACATCGGGCTCATCACGGACATAGATTCATTATTACTAGCAGCATTCATTAAGTTGTTAAAATTATCATTTAAAACAGGAGGGGATGAAACAAAACTATTATTTTGGGCAAATAAAAGAGTATTATTACTTTCAGCTCCTTCAATTATTGGTTCCTCATTTTCATTTTCATTTGATAAATCATTATGCTTTGTAACTTTACGATTCAGAACTGCTTTTTTCTTTGGCGCTTTCTTTGACTTGGTCACTTTATTTGTCTTCAAACTAGTTGTACTAGAAGCAACAGTAGTTGTAGTAGCAACCTTGGTAGATTTGGTTTTTTTTGGTATTTGAGATTTAAGATTTTTAACTTTCTCAGTTAAACTTTTATTCGCTGCTTTCAACCTTTCAGTTCTCTTGAATAAAGTTTCATATTTATTTTGAACTTTTTTCATCTCCTTTAATTTTTTTTCACAGTCTGCTTCTTTCTCTGAGATGAATTCTTGTACCACTGTAAGATCACCTTTTGAAAAACCATATTCATCCAAGGTTTCTCCAGGGTTGACAGTAGTAGTATTTGGAGTAGGGGTAGTAGCATCAGTTGGTTCAGTTGTTTCAGGTGAATATGTATAAGCCGCTGAAGCAGCAGACGCTTGTTCAATTCTTAATTGTTTTTCTTCATCACTTAAATCTTTCTTATATTTTAGTACTAATCGTATCGAACTCCAAAGCATTGGATTTACTGTTTCAAATAATCTATTTAAATCCAATCTTTTAAAATGATGAGTTAGACAATGATATCTTAATCTTTTTTTTATACGTATTCTCATATCTTCTGTATTCTTGAAGGCAATTTTCTGATTACACAAAATATTATTTTCAAAATGTTGACAATATACGGTTAATGGATCATCTTCCATTAAAGCGTAATAGTAGGAATACAATGTATATTGAAATCTATGAAAATTTGTCACAGAGGTTAATTTACTTAAATTAAGTGAAGGATTATGTTTAATATCTAAGATAGAACATGTTGGAACTTCTAATCTTTCTGGTTCATAACTAAAATCATCTCTCAATTTATACACTCTGTACACAAAAACTGGTTTCTTTTTCTTATCAGATAAATCATCATTTTGTGGTTGTTGATCGTCTAAGGAATGTTGTGGTGAGGCCAAATTTCCATTAACTTGATTAATTTCTGCCGTCATTGATACTAATGATGACGAAGAAGGATTTGTTGATTGTTGGTCCGCCAAATCTTTCTTGTCTGACCAAGCCTGTTTTTCAAAAGCAGCATCTTCTACTAAAGTAGCTTTAATTAATTCTAAAGCTTTAATTTTAGAGTTTAAAATACTATTAATTTTCCCCCTATTATAAGATTTACCTCTCAATGCCTTTTTTATTGCCGCTACATCTTGCCTCTTACTAGAATGGGTTAAATTTAAGCTAACTTGTTTTGATACCGCATCAATAAAATCTTTATCTTTAAAAGAATCCTTGATAATTTCATTATTCAATTTTAATCTTTGTTTCAATTTATCGGGCCATTCCAATGCAAATTTCATAGTATTATCATCCTCCATGTTGTGTTGGTTATACTTGTTTGTTTGTTTGTTTATTTTCTATAAGATGCGATGTCATACTTGTATAAATTGTTCAAACTCCATTTTTAAAGAAACGCGAAATATTGTTTAATCTTCGATTTTTTTTTTTTCAAATTCTAATGTGATCTTCGATAATTATACTGTAAGGAATGACAGCTTATAATCGTACTAATCCATTTGAAAGAGAGAAGGGGTAAAGATATAACGTTAAGATGTTATAATTTTTCTAAAAATTCTTTACCTCATTGGTAAATTTTTTAGAAGTTGTAATTTGGTTAATAAGCCAAGATTAACAAGTGACTCCACAGTTCAGTGGTACGATAACACGAGAAAAGTTTTCTTATTGAATTCTATAGTCATCTTTCCAGGTAACTTTTGCGACATTTTTGCTATTCCATCTTGCTCTTGTGAAGAAAGTTTATTGGTTTTTCCCAGATTTGAAATTATCAATACTTCAGGCAGTCTTGATAATTGATCGTTATTGCTGTCTTTGTTTTAGGTAATACTTTTAAACTTGCAAGTGTGACATAAATTCTAAGTAAAATAGATGCAAAAGTGTATATTTATAAATCTTAGTTCGATAATTGGGTTAGTTTACCTCACTTTCAAATTTTGAAATTTTAAGAAAGATCATTCAAAGCTTATCGAGATAATGGTATGGTTCAAGTTGTAAAAATGAAATATTTTAAAAAGAAATATCTACCATCCTTTTAAAGACTTTACAATACTTGTTGCTATTTTAAACATTTTCTATAGTATTGTTACTAGAATTGTTAAAGGTATTCTTTAAGTCTACTTGTAAACTTTTTTTTTAAAGGAGACCTTCCAAACTTTGCAGATCTTATTCTTTCTCTGCTATCTCATCTCTAATAGTACCAACTAGCAATTGTTTTATGAAAACAAATTTCAGACCAAATCTCAACGTATCGTTTAAGAGAAAGAATGTTCATGTCATTGATGATTATAGTTCAAGTTCTACCATTTCATAACCAGGTGTAATTTCTACCTCATCAATCATCACAGCTGCCTATAATTAAGAGATAATTTTTCCGTCCATGGCTAGTCATAACGTAGGACTCTACTTGATATACCACTGTGTCAAATTACAGGTGCACTATTTGTCTTTGGCCTGATACTATTGTCAGTCCTTTTCTTAACTTTACTGCAAGCTTTCACCTTCGAGGTTATTAAGTCGTATAACACCTATTCCTTATTGATTAAAGTGAAAAACTTGCCAGAGGACCGGTGCAGTTTTACCTAAACAGGCATTCACCGGCGGGTCCTTCTATTAACATCTCCTACCCCCCTGCTATCACTTAGAATCTATTATTATTGCAAGTCTCAAGCACTATTGTCTCCTTTTCACTTCCTACAGAAGAGAGCACTCCCTCTTTTCTGTCCTCTTCTCCTGTTCGGGGGGGGGTCAAATGGACCAATGACACTAGGCCAAAAGTGCACCTGGTTTTCAATCACGACGTAAAAATCTCACTAATAAACGGTTCTTTTGTTACCGTGAAACCATTGCTATTGTTCGCTCTCTATTGTCTATAATGTAATCTATTGTGCAGCCAGGTTTCTCGGGTTCGTTTCTTTTTCCTCGAGAATTTGCACCTGTATTCAAGTTTTTACTAGTAAAGGCAAATAAACTGGTTACTATTGGTAACCAACCTTTAATGTAAAATCTTTAAACCAGGTGCCTTTCAGATCTGGCGAGAATGCAAATATTTGCCTGGACAATCTTTATTTAAGCAACCGTGTAAGTCTTCTGAGAAAAGATTGACCTGAGATTTGCCTAAGCTTTTTTTATCCACAAAATTATTAAGACTGACATAAGTGAGTAAGTAAGTCATCATCATTAAGTGGGTAAGTCATTCTCTCAGTTGGATCATTTTATCAAAAAATAAAATAAAAAAATCATTAATATCAAATATCCATCCCCTTTCAAAACTCTTCATTACAATTGCATACATTTATAGAGCTACACTCACTACATATCCACACACACATACACACATATATTTAAGATAATTATGGGTAGAATTAGTAAATTTTTTGGTTGTCCGGGGGACAGACCAGCGTTGCATCATAAAGCTCCATTGATTGAACATGATCGAGAAATTGTTCATCAATTAAAATATAATGTGGTTCGTATACGTCATACAAATTTAAATTCTTCTAGAGACACTTTAGTTAGTGATAATGAAAGTGCTGACACTGTTACCACATTAGAAGATGATGTTTCATTGAGTGATGCATCTACTAAATTAAATTTAGCAGATGTATTATTACAAGATGATGGTTATATTAATACAAATATGTCATTCACTGGGTTGAAAAAATCTTATATGGATAAGACATTAGATAAATTGGTTATGTGGGCAGGTACCCAAGTCATGTTTTATTTAATGTGGGTTATCTTAATCATTTGGGTGGTCATTGGTGCTGTTTATAATGCTCCATTCAATTGGCAAGTGGTTATGCAGGATGGTCAATCTATTCAATGTTATTTTTGGGATACTTTGTTAACTAGACAACAATTAACCTCAACACATGAACAAGTACTTATTGTCACACAATTAAGATCTAGAATTAAAACATTTAGAAAATTTTTACTTGGTGATAATGATCTTGAAAAACCTGAATGTAGTAATACTGTGGTAGAAGAAATTACTGATGGTATGGAAAACAATGAAAACAGTAAAGATAAACAACAGCATGTTCAAGAAGATGATTTGGTTGATGCTCAATTAAGTTCTTGTGATGATGAATCAGAGAAGAAAGATAATATGATCAATAAAGATAATAAGACCAAGGTTTATTCTATCCCAATTGACCAGGATGCAATTTCTGGTGCTTTACCTATTGAGAATTGGTATGTTAGAATGTCTACTGCATTTTCATGGATGATTGGTTCTGTTCCAGCCATGATCTTATTTTGGATTTGTATTTTTGTTTGGATTGGCTGTGGTGCTGTCCCACAAGATGGTGAAACTTTTAGTGATAATTGGCAAATGGAAATTAATACAGCTGTGGCCGTGTCTTTATTAATCTCTTCATTCTTCTTACAAAATATTAGAGCTAGACATGATCTTTTCACTTCACAATTCTTATTGAAAATTCATGCCATGGATGCTAAGATTGATCTTATCTTAAGAACTGCTAATAATGATTTCACTACTGAGAATCCAGTTGTAACCGTGGATCCACCAAAGAGAACTAAAGCTGAACATTTAATTGATTGGTATGCTGATGTTGTCGGTACTGGTATTGGACTGGTTGTCGCCATTTGTGTCTTTGCTGTCTGGGCTGGTATTGGTTCTCCATTACATTGGTCTGATGATTGGTGGTTAATTATTGGTACATACACCGGGTTAGTGGGGTTCCTTGATGGGTTCGTTATTAGACAAGTTTATTTCAGAATTATTAACCATGAAGAATATAATTTTGAATTCTTGGCTGAAGAAGATAGACAATTATTTCAAATGTTATCTATTGACTGTCCAGAAGAATATTTAAGTGTACCTGTCCATAAGAGAACTTTAAATTATAAAGTTTCTGAATTTGTTAATTTATGTTGTTCCACACAATGGAGTGTCTTAGTCTCTGTCCTTATTATCATTGGGTTAATTTGTGCTGCCTCAGGTATGTTATGGAGTACCACTGGTCAATTGATTGCCAATACACCAACTATGATTATTGAAGAATTTTTCATGATCGTTTTAATTCAGGCACATAATTGGGCTGATGAACAAAGAAGAATTGAAATTTCTGGATTATTTGCTAGAAGACATATTTTATTAAATTATGTTCAACATAGATATGTTAATACCCCATCTCATTAAAGCCATTTTCAAAATAAAAACATTTCTTGTATTTATTATATTTATTCCATGCTTTACTGCTTTTTCTGTTCTTCTCATTTTATTCAAATAGATTTTTGTTAATTCATTATTTATAAATATAGATATTAGATATAATTTCACATTAATAATAACACTAATACCCGTATTAAAATAATTTCAAGTGTCTTCCTTTTATAATCCTTCCACATTGAACCTTCTCCTCTTCAGTAAGCCCACAAATATCTCAATAGTTCATATAAAAACGAGGCTCATATGAAAACAACTTTTGCTTACTCAATCAACACCAAGGGGTCCAGGCTTTCCTTCCAGATGCTAAGTTTCTTACAAATAATGGAGTGCATAGGGCTAAGAAATTACTTGAAAATCAATTTCCAGAAAAAAACGTATTGTTTAAAATCTGACATTGCACCTGTTAAGGAAAATAAATTGCAAGGTGCAATCAGGATTTAACAAAAACACCCCATATATAATTGTGGAGAGTAGGCGTTAACCTGAGTTTGTTAAATCCGGGAGATGGTATTTCTCTAGCAGGATTACTTAAGAATTAACTAAGGACCGTTATTTCTAAGATTTTGTTAAAGATATTTTAGTGGCCCTTGTTCGCAAAGAGATGTCGGTAATAAGAATATATAATAGTTTTCCTTTACTTTGGTTAGTATTTCCCCTTTTATACAGTGGAGAAATAACCGCAAACCTTAATATATTAATTCATCTTTAAATCGAAACATTAATGCTACATTTTAGAAACCAAAAAGGAACTGAAATAAGCTCTAATACTCTCTCAATCTAATACAACTTTTTAAAGGTGTTAGCCAAAGTAGTGTTAAGTTGGTGGGGCTGTTGTTAACGATTCTTTGGACAAATACTCATCTTTAGAGAAGGTAGCACATTTCTAACACTTTAATGTATTTTTAATGTCACATATGTATGCCCTTGGAACCTCATCCACAAGATGAAATGACACAAACTTTTGCTTCTATTAACTTAAAGAAGTATTGATCCTCACTTACCTCAGAACAATTAAACTTGTAATTAAAATTCTTCCATAACAAAAAACCATAACAAGACACTTGATACATATCTGCAAAACCAAAATAATATCTAACAAATAGTGTCGTTCCCACCAATGGCTGGTGTGGCACTTGTGTACGGTTTTAAAAAAAAACATTCGTTCATATATTATAAAGTTGGTTTTTTGTAAAAATAAATAGGGAAGTTATCTAAGGCATTCCGACACTCTTTTTGTTTATCTTGTAGCTCTTTTCTCCAAGAGGTGAGGAGTAACCACTCCTTGACTCCGTGTACTTAATGTGACAATATTAATCAGATACGTACTAGCTACTGTTTTTCAATTTGATTTCTTGGAAATTAAGTTCCATTGATATAACAATTGAATGTAATAAGATCAGGTGCCTTTTAGTAACATTTAACAACCCTCCAATAAAGTCAATATATGTTTTAGGTATTATTATCTTAACCAAAATTTTCTAGATGCATGTCAACTTATTTATTTCTAGGTTGTAGTTAATAAGGTAAAAGTAATATCAAATATTCAAATGCAATTTGACCTATTCTCTCACAAACATCTAAACTCTCAATTACCATAAGAATATGTTGACTAGATACTTTTATATATTTTTCACTGTGACACTTTAACCATAAAGGGTAATTTCCTCTACCCGGTCAATTTTTAAAATTTGGAAAAATTAAGAATTCCAAGAAACAAATGTTAAGAAAAACTACTTGAAAATTCTGTTTGCCACCATTAAGGATAAGGAAAGGGAGAAGAAGTCCACTTAATCAGATATCTCCATTGATAAATAGCCTATTTAGTTTGTTGAGCTAGACAAAGAAAACATACTTTCACTTTTTTGAACCTCGAAAATAATACACATATACAGATATAATGGCTGGTCTATCGTTCGATAATTATCAAAGAAATGCCTTTTTAACCTCCAAGAACCACTCCGCTGCCCCAAAGGCTACATCTACAGGTACTACCATTGTGGGCGTTAAGTTTAAAGGTGGTGTAGTTATTGCTGCCGATACTAGATCCACTCAAGGTCCAATTGTGGCAGACAAGAATTGTGCTAAATTACATCGTATCTCCCCAAGAATATGGTGTGCTGGTGCAGGTACTGCTGCTGATACTGAAGCTGTCACACAATTAATTGCATCTAATATTGAATTACATTCTTTATCATCAAAGAGACAGCCTCGTGTGGTTACTGCATTACAAATGTTAAAACAACATCTTTTCAAATATCAAGGTCATATTGGTGCATACTTAATTGTGGCTGGTTCTGATCCAACTGGTGCTCACCTTTTTTCTATCCATGCTCATGGTTCTACTGATGTTGGTTACTATTTATCTCTAGGGTCTGGTTCTTTAGCTGCCATGGCTGTTTTAGAATCTAACTGGACTCCAGAAATGTCCAAAGAAGAAGCTATCAAATTAGCCTCCGATGCTATCCAAGCTGGTATTTGGAATGATTTAGGTTCTGGTTCTAATGTTGATGTTTGTGTAATGGAAGTTGGTAAAGATGCGGAATACTTAAGAAACTATATAACACCAAATGTCAGAGAAGAAAAACAAAAGAGTTACAAGTTTGCCAGAGGTACTACTGCTGTGTTGAAGGAAAGTATTGTTAACATTTGCGATGTGGAAGAAGAAGAAGTAAGTATCCAGGCATGAAATGAAAGGAACGCACGTCTATAGTATATAATATATAACAACTATAACAAAAATTCTAAAAATAAAGCTATAATTCAAGTAAAATTAATAACTAGCCCATTCGTTATTGAGGATTTTAATGATGGATACAATCTCCCTTTATATGGATCTTCTAGGGTGGGTCCATTATAACTCATCTTCAACTTTTTAAATCTTTATGAAAAATAAATAAAATCAACATTGAAATATTGTTAAGTAGAAAACGAAATTCACGATGGGGTCCTCATAACAAATCTTGCAATAACACGAAAGTTTTTTATACAAGGAGGCTAACCATTGGGTGCCCAACTTACTAGCGTTAATTTTAAGTTAAATCTGCCCTTTATAGAACGATAAAACTACACAAACTGAACTATCCTTTTTTGATAGATTTACAGTTTGGTTTATGCATAATTACAAAGAAATAGAACGACCCTTAACCAAAACAAATACATAAGTATACGTCAAACCAGTTGCCAAATCAACATATAGACTTAATTATACAATTCTCAAGTTAAGATGGCACCCGCTTCTTCCAGTGCTGGTGGTTTATCAAATGAAATAAAGTATGCAATACACGCTGTAAAACAACTGAGAGTGAAAGAATTAAAAGACATATGCAGGAGTGCTGGATTACCTCTCTCTGGTCGTAAAGTGAATTTACAAGAAAGAATAGAGCAGTATATCAGAGAGTCTATGTCAATAGGACATATTGATCCATGGAGACCTAAGACCATTGTAATATTAATATCCATTATCCGCCAGACAAACGATACACCACAATATATTGACATATGGGCAGACGTTAAAAGTGGTAAATATCCAACTCCTACAGGACAACTTTTGAGCAGCATGGGTATTCCTTATGATCCAATTGAAGAAGCAGCCAACACTACAGTTTCACCTTCAAGTCAAAACATCACCCCAAACCAAAAGCAAAGTTTAAACGATAAAGCCCCATTCAGATTGACACCCTTCTATAATTTACAATATCAAGTGGCAAAATCATCCTATCGATTAGTGAGAGCTGCTGGCAGAGGTGTTGGTGCTGTGCGATTTACTTTTACTGGCCATGAATGGCTGAAATTACAAAGTGATAGCAAGAAATTTAGATTATGCCTTTTTTGTTGGCCAGTACCAACACGAAATTATGGTGCTAATCATAAGGAATATATTGAGTTTCCATCTCCTAATGAAATTCTTTTCAACGGACATAAGATAACCGAAAATGTTAGAGGGTTAAAGAATAAACCAGGGACGGCAAAACCAGCCGATTTAACTACTTATATTAGACCATCACCTCAAATTAACACGTTAGATTTGATTTATGCATACACCAAAAGTGATTTTCAAATGGCATGCTATGTGACGGAGATAATATCCCCAGATGAATTACTTCAGAGTGTTGTATTAAAACATCCCAGAATATCCAAAAAATTAACTCTAGAGTATATCAAGAAGACAATGAGTGAGGAGGATGAAGATGATTTAATAACTACATCTACTGTTTTAAGTTTACAATGTCCAATCTCTTATACAAGAATGAAATATCCAGCCCAGTCACGGTCCTGTAAACATTTACAATGTTTTGATGCCTTATGGTACTTACATTCTCAAATGCAGGTCCCTACGTGGCAATGTCCCGTATGTTCCCTTAGTATTCCTTTGGAGAATTTGGTTATTAGTGAGTATGTTGATGAGATTATAAAAAATTCTAATGAAGAAGTGGAGCAGGTTGAATTATCACCAGATGGATCCTGGAAAGCATTTATAGAAGAAGAAACTCCAGCTTCAAACCATGGTAATAATAACACTAATACTAACCAACCGTCTCCAGTTAAGAAGGAACACTCGAATAATGACATGCATAATATTCCAAATGAGGACCATGGCGAGGCAGTTGTAATTTCTTTGGATAGTAGTGATGATGAAGATAAGATGGTCACTGCAAATGAAACACCAGAATTGCCACCATCTATATTGGCACCAAGCCATAACTCTAGTAGGCCAACTTCCAATGGACATTCTGAAGAAAATAGTGGCAATATAGAAGCTGATTTACCATTATCCCAATATATACGAAGGAGTTCCACCAATACAGTCAATGGCCCTGCCCCTGTACCTGTATTAGCATCAGAATCTCTTCTTGGGTTGAGTGTTAATCCACAGATTCCAGCCATTAATGGTAATTTACCTCCCTTTCAACAGGATTTATCAACTAATATACCGGTGGGAAGAGATAGACCCCAGCATCATTCATTACCATCCCTTCATTCAAATGCGGCAGCGCAATTACCTGTGCCATCAAATGTTCCACCTATTAGTAATTCAACGTTATTTGGTTCAACAAACCCAACACGTTCGCCACCTTCAGTTAATTCTTCCAATAATAGTAATAGTATCTTAGGTATTGGTGGTAATTTACCTAATTTAAATTTACCACATAATGGATCAGCTCCAGTTAATCCATTTACGACTAATAATACTAGTCCACCAATTACCAATGTTGGATCAACCAGTCCCTTACCCCCCTTAACAAATATGTTTAGAAGTACTAGTAATGGTACTAACAACAATAATAGTACTATAACTATTAATGAAAGACCTATAGCGGTACCCCATGCGAGAAATCCAAGTACAAGAAGGGCCAAAGATAACATATCGCCATTTATACCTAGAAAACCATACCCACCTAATAGAGCCGCTGTCATTCCTAGGAAAAGAACTGAAGTTGTCAGTAACGAACCCGTTAACAGGGACAATCCATTGCTAGACAATAATTCTTCTACAGCTAGAATAAATCCTTTGACTAACCGTCCTTACCAAGAGCATGGCAATATGCATACCGAGGTGAACCCACTCTCTAATGTAAACCCATTTTATCCACCTAGATTAAACAGACCAGAAACCAATAATAGTAATGATTCAGATATTATTGACTTAACATCGGACTGAAAAACATGGAATAAATGCAAATGAAATAAATGAACTGTCAAACATATTTATTTTAAATCAGAATATATATATATAGTATTATTAAAAGTAAATATTAACGTACACTCATATATAATATTTTTAGAAGAAGCTAATATTAGAAAAAGGTTGTAATCATTATATCATAATTGTTTTTAAAAAATTACTCTTCATTGGAAAATTGGGAATTTAGAGTTCATCCATTCCCATGGATCGTTGAATCTAATGTTTTGATTTAAGGCTGAAATTTCCTTAACTTCAGCATCAGTTAAAGTGACAATATCATCAATTTGTAAATTAGTTAATAATCTTTCCTTATGAGAAGATTTTGGAATAATGGCAATACCTCTTTGAGTGGCCCATCTTAAGATAACTTGAGAAGTGGTAACTTTATGAGCATCAGCAATCTTTTTAATAGTTGGATGTTCAAATAAAGTTGGAGTGTTCTTAGCTAATTCTTGGTCAATATCAACAAAGGATTGTGGACCAAAGGAAGAGTAAGCAACCACTTGAATACCGTTAATCTTACAGTATTCTAATAATTTTTCTTGAGTTAAGTATGGATGATGTTCAATTTGTAATGCAACTGGCTTAATTCTGCAACCACGTAAAACATCTTGAACTAATGGACCAGTAGTGTTGGAAATACCTATGGATTTAATTAAACCTTCATCAACACATTTTTCTAACGCACGGTAAGTGTCTAAATATGGGACGTGTTCTTCAGTGATAATACCATTCTTGGCATCTTCTTCACCAGAGTAGAAACCAGGTGGATATTTAACATCAATTGGGACGTATTTGAAAGCAATTGGAAAATGAATATAGTAAAGATCTAAGTAATCTAATTTCAAATCAGATAAAGTTCGTTGTAAAGCAGCTTTGACATGTTTTGGGTCATGGTAAGAGTTCCATAATTTAGAAATAATGAAAAGATCTTCACGTTTGACAATACCTTCAGAAATGGCTTTATGGACACCTTCACCAACTTCCTTTTCATTACCATAATTACAGGCACCATCGAATAATCTGTAACCTAATTTAATGGCATCGTAAATTTGCTGAGCACAGATATCGTTTGGGATTTTCCAACAACCTAAACCGACCAATGGCATCTTAAGACCATTATTTAAAGTAACTAGAGCAGACATTTTGATTTTTTGTGAGATTATTCTTTGTTTTTGAATTGACTTACTTGTTCTTATTTCTTTGAGTTTAATTTAGACAACAACTGTTTTAAAAAAGGTTTTTAAGATGATCTGCCTACTGTTTATATATCCATTGATGTTGTGGGAACGTAGCAAGTGGCTGTAGAATGTCCCTGGGGACAATCTCTCAAATTTCAAACCGTAAACGTCACCTACAAAGACCCTTTGGAAATGGTACCACTTTGAGTTGAAGAGATCTTTGCGAATAAAAATTTTGGGATCGGCCGAACAGAAATATTGTTTATTTATTGTCTGTTCGGCCGACTATCTATAAAACACACAATACATTTCTAACGGCGGCGGAACTTGGCCGATGGAAGCTTAACTTTATCTCTTCATTTCCCCTGGTTTCTCCGCTCTTTCGCCCGTGTATCTCCGCTTGCACTAAAGCATCTAGGGATCAGGTACAAATAATAATACAAATAATAATAAAACGAATAATAATGCAAATACGTAAAAGTATCCCAAAAGAGATGAGTCTCCGCTATAGCTGCCTTTCATCGTAAGAAATAAACATTACAATTAAGAAAGAGAGAGAGAAATATTATTATAGACATAGATCATTATAGTATAGTATAGTTAATTATTTATAGACATTTATTTTTAAATAAGTTGAAAAAGATCTTCAAGGATAGACTACAATTTAGCTTTTTCAGTGGTCTTTTCAGTAGTCTTTTGGAATTCTAATAAAGCCTTGGCCATTTCATCAGCGGCTTCAGTTAAATAGTAACGAATCTTCTTACCATCTAATCCCGATTTGGCTGGTTTGTTAACAATATTAATGTTTAACCAATCCTTGTTAACCATATAAGCTAACCCAACACCAGCATCATTCACTTGAGACCAACCATATCCATCGAAATATTCACCAGATAATTGAGATGTAGAGATAAACCAAGTGGAAGAATAATTAAATAAGGCATCATTAAATAGTTCTGGTCTCTTATCTTGAGCAGTTAACATGTTCTTAAGACCAAAGAAATGACGATCAATACCTTCACCATTAGCAGCACCTTTTAAGTAATTAGAATGTGCTTTAACAGCATTTTGTAATAAGGCAATCTTATCATTTAATGATAATTTTGGATTTGACCAATTAGAGACAAATTCATAAGATTCCTTGGTAACAGATCTACCAGTTTCAGTACGTCCCTTAAAGAATCTCCTTGTCGAAGCAGCTTCATAAGTTGGGAATTGTTTACCTAAATATTTGAACATGGCTAATTGAATAATTTGTTGAATATATGAATCTGGTGATAATTTAAATTGTTTAATAAAATTTTTACCATATTTTTGATAACTCCAAATATTTAAATCATGTTCTCCCATTAATTTATCAAATTTATTCTTAGCATCAATAATAGCATCTTTACTTTGTGGAGATAAAGTAAATTTTAATAATTCTGGGTTTGGAAGTGAAATAGATTTATTTAATGGTTTATTTAAATCATTTAAGAATTCAGTTTGATTTAATTTTAATAAATCTTGACAAATAAAAGTGTTTAAGAATAATGTTGGAGTACCATCCATCTTAGAATGTTCACCTAAGAATCCTGATTTACCATTACCTGTAACGAAAAATTGTAAATATTTATCATAAAACCTATTAATACCATCCCCATGCCATGAATTTCTTGATTTTTCTTCAGTAGTGATTGGTTTCTTATCCATATCTAAACATAACATAAATGAAGATTTGTGAATTGTTTCCAAAGAGGCTTTAGCTAATGGATCTTTAATCAATTCAACATATTGTGATCTCCATTGATCTCTTGGTAATGATGTTAAAGCACCAACACCTGCGTTTGTAGTGGTGTTAACTGGATGATTAATAATTTCATTTAATTGTTTCCAAATTATATTGGTAGGTAATGGAGCACCATTTTCACTGTGAGTAGACATCTTGTAGAAATTACCCTTATATGCAATAGTAATAAAATTATTTTCAAAAAGCGAGTAAAAGACACTTGTATCAATATCACCTTTCCCAGATATATTTGGTAATCGAGAACTGTTAAACATTAAATGGAAACTATTCATACAGAATGGAGTACCTCTAATCAGTTCAGCAGGTAATGCTTCATCTTTAATTAATTCAATAAATTTCACAATTGATTGAATTAAAGCAGTAGATTTTAATAATGGATCATTTTCGATTAAAGAATGAGTAATTGAACTTAATGGAGCATGATTATAAAAATAAGAGACATATGGGATCACAGGATCATTATAATTTAAATAAGCTTGAGAATCCCACCATTCAGACATCCAATTTCTTTTCCCCTTAGCGTAAGTTTCTAATCTAGATTGTAAAATTGGACCTAATTCTTTTGAAAAATCTTCACATAATTTCACTTGTTTATTAAATTCTACTTGTGAATCAGTGGGCAAAGCCATAATATATGGTTTAATAGAGGTTAAATATTTATCTAAAGTGGCTTTCAAAGAGGGGACAGGTAAAGATGGTAAATCCTTTTGTAAAGAGAAAGTATCTCCGATGAAAGTAGGTCTATTGGATTGATATGCATCATTAGATTTCGAAGCGATATAACTTTCACCATTTTGTGTGTTGAAAGGATGTAGTGTGGAGGAAAGACGAGATGTCATTCTTGTGAATGGTACAGATCTTTTCAAGAAGATACTTGTAGTTGCGGTTCTACCTTTAATCATTGCAGGCGAGAGAATAGTTTGCTTTTGTACCTTTTTCTAGTTGACAGAAGTGGGGTAGAGAATATATTTCTTATAGTAATTATATTGCAATATAAGAAAGAGGGATACAGGATGGGGAGTTAAGCGAACAGTTCTCGTGTGGTTTATATATCAATTGGGGACGAGTGTTGGAGATTGCCAGCAGTCAGCCAGTGGTCATCGTCTAAGTCATTACTTTCCGAAAACCCGTAGTTCAAAACGCGTTGCAGATAATAAATAGATAGTGTGGACGGAGGATGATATCATGGCCAGCAGTGGGAGATTTGGAAGAGAAAGAGACACTGTGTGTGCTACGGATGAACGGGACAGGCCCAGGATGGGTACACGGAAGTATGTAACTACTTAACGGCAGGGAGCATGCAACACCGAGGAATAAAGATATACAGAGATACACTTAAGAAGCTATATAGCAATGGTCAGAGTGTCGAAACAGTTTATAATCTTGCCCGCAATAGTATGTATGTATACTCGCGGTGGTCATGATTAGCATGGATGTTTCTGTTCATCATTAAGTGGTCGCAAGAAAATAATAATAATAATAATAAGAGGAAGTCATACAACTATACTTCAGAATTTTCAGTGTTTGATTGCGTTGTCTGTCATTTGTATTCCCATTGTCGTTGGAATACATACCGCTTGGGGCGACAACTTTGGTCATCAGTGTATAGTTGTGTTGTACTATCTTAAAATAAGGTAGAGTACAGAGGGGTTAAGAAATAATCACAGTTCTTTAGATATATCCAAACACGTAAACATATCTTGCCCTGGTCTGTTTGCAATACATCCTAAGAATATCCTACATTAACCAACTATGTTCCAAATATCAAAGATTCGATGGCCTTTTATATAAATTTATTTTTCTTTCTTTCAAAATTTGCCCAAACTGGGTAACCCGCTCTGTGCTCTTGCAAATTAGAAATGCAAGAAATTGTAATTTAAACAGTTATTTAACTAGGGTTGATTCAATTAATTAAGACATTATTAGAATAATAAGAAGAAAAGAGAAAACAAGCAAGATTATCATGTTGGTAAGGTGGTTAACTAGTGGTACACCACTACACTCAACATCTATATTAAGGTCGACTCTTGTTGGAGCAAGGTTTCATTCCACACGAGAACCTCCAACTACACCTGAATTGACCCCTCATATCTTAAAAATTGTACCAAATACATCAGATATTGTATTATTAGAGAAACAAGATGAATTATTGAGAAAGAAGAGGAAATTAGCCAAAGAAACTGTGAAATTAAGAACTTTTAAACCAATTTCACCTTCATTAAGATGGTTAAGATATCCAATTTATCCATATTTACATAAAGGCAAACCAATTAGATTCTTAACCATGCATAAGAATAATAATGGTGGTAGAAACAATCAAGGTCGTATCACAGTACGTCATAGATCAGGTAGATTTCATAAGAGAAGAATTAGATTGGTAGATTTTTATAGAAATATTAAAGGGAAACAAACTGTACAAAGAATTGAATATGATCCAGGAAGAACTGGTCATATTGCTTTATTAAAACATAATCATTCAGGTGCTTTATCATATATTTTGGCTTGTGATGGGT
Organism: Monosporozyma unispora; assembly: GCA_003708525.3. Classification (NCBI taxonomy): domain Eukaryota; kingdom Fungi; phylum Ascomycota; class Saccharomycetes; order Saccharomycetales; family Saccharomycetaceae; genus Monosporozyma; species Monosporozyma unispora. The sequence goes on along the minus strand of PPON03000005.1, from coordinate 162,553 downwards.
TAAGAGAAGGTGATGTTATTGAATCATTTAGATATACTGAAAATACAAATAATAATTCAATGGATGAAGTTACTACTATTCAAAGAGGGAATTGTTTACCCTTAGATATGATTCCAATCGGAACTGTGGTTCATAATGTTGGGATTACACCTGTTGGACCAGCTAAATTTTGCAGAGCTGCAGGGACTTATGCTCGTCTATTAACAAAACTACCAGAAAAGAATCGTGCTGTTATTAGATTGCAAAGTGGTGAACATCGTTACGTTTCATTGAGAGCTTGTGCTACCATTGGTGTTGTATCAAATATTGAACATCAATTAAGATCTCTAGGTAAAGCTGGGAGATCACGTTGGATGGGGAGAAGACCAAGTGTACGTGGTGTAGCAATGAATAAATGTGATCATCCTCATGGTGGTGGTCGTGGTAAATCTAAATCGAATAAATTATCTATGTCACCATGGGGTCAATTAGCCAAAGGGTATAAGACAAGAAGAGGTAAAAATCAAAATAAAATGAAGGTTAAAGATAGACAAAGAGGTAAGAAATAGACGCTCCCAAAAAATCTTTCAACTGTTACGTATACATATATATATATATTCTACCATGTAAATATACTATATCTTTTTAGATATATCTACTACATTTTTCTTTCTTTCTTTCTTTTTAATGGGACATTCTTATTATTAAATGGTAATTATATATGAAAGGTTTATATAATTATGATCAGAAGATAACATCTTCTTCTGTGTCGGCAACAAGGTTTTCTACAGTTTCACCTTCATCCATCTTCACATCTTCATCTTCCTTAGCTTCTTCCCCAGCTTTTCCTTTAGCCTCTTCTTCTTCTTTAGCGGTTTGTTCTGCTAATAATCTCTTAGCCTTCATTTCAGCATCTAAGATTGCAGTTTCCTTTTGTTTCTTTTCTTGAACCTTTTTCAATCTATAAAATTCTTCCCTATCTAATTCATCCAATTCACTATTAATATAAGCAATAGTATTTTCAGTTCTTGGAATAATAACATGTTCAATGGCATTAACTCTTCTATTTGTCACTTTAATAACTTCATCTAGGATAATGAATGCAGTTTGTAAAGAAGCTAATTCCACTAATGTCTCCACGGCTTTAGTGTATATTTCCTTAGCACGTTGAACTTGTTGACCACCACGACCAAGACCAGTTAATTTAAAATCATTAATTGATGGATCAATAAACGCTTCAAATTGTGGTAAATAAACACCACTAACATTTTCTTGACGGGCTTTAATCTTAAACCTACTTTGATTGGAAACACTTTCTTGTACTTGATAACCAATATTTTCACCAGTGGCATAAGACACTTCAGCTAATGAAAATGCTGCAGTTTGCATAACACGACCCATCTTTTTTTTAGCATCATCTATTCTCTTGGTAATATCACGAAATCTTTTAGTTAGAGCTTCAGCTTTTCTTTTCAATAATGAATGACCTTGATTAGCACCCTTTAACTTGGTTTTCATTAAACCTAAAGTCATACGAGTTGGGAAAACTTGCTCTCTATTCGTAGACATTTTGACGTATTTCTTGCTTTCTTAATGAAATAGTTTTATTCCAGTTCAAAACTTAACAATGTATATCAGTCCAATATCAAATGACCTTGATAAGTTCTCTTTACTCAATGGTTTATTCACCAAACTAAAAGGACTTTTCAATAACTTTTCTTTAAAGATGTGGATAAGTCAAAAGTTGTCACAGTATTGTTATTGAACAAAAAATTTATCACCTCTATTTTTTTTTTTTTTTTTTGCTTCAATACTGAATTTTTTAACAATATGACGCAGTTGAAAAATATAATAGTGATAATAAAACGTTGATAATAGAAATAAGAATGGTTGAATTACAGAATATAAAATGGGAAATGTTTTAATATATACAAAGTTGCGGGTACACAAAGGACTATTTGGATACCCAGTCCGTAGTACTCATCTGGGAAAGTCTACTTAAGGCTCTGGCGAATGCAAATCTCTCTTCATCTAGCGTAAAAATAGTGGAATTTTGCACGACAGATTCGATATGAGCTTGTTCATCAGCATGTTCTGTTGCCTTTGGGGTTTGTGGTTTCAATTCGAAATCGTTTACCAACATATCAGATTCTACAAATAGAGAAGTGAAATTGTCTGCACCTGTAGTGGCCAATTTACAATCATTGTCATAAATGGCATCTAAAAATGTAATAAATCTTCTAATCTTGTCTCTGATATCAATAGATAAGTATGGGATATCAGTGACTATGAAAGCTTTAAAATTTTTGGCTAACATTAAATAATCACCAGCGGCCAAAGGTTGACCACAAAGTTCATTAAAAGTGAATTGTGCCACTCTTGGTGGAGTACACTTCGGAACAATAAATTGACGACCCCAAATGGTTAATGGGTAATAATGATGGATTTCATGTTTAGTTTGAAGCAAACTTGCCTCTGCAGAAGGTAGAACGGTTGATGTTACCGCGTCTCCCTGTTGTGAGAAATAATTATACCATGATTCAACATGATGCTGTCTCATAACTTTAAACTCGGGGGAATCATATTTCCATTTGCCCTTTTGTGGGAAAGAATAGACTGAGGTGACTGGTCTTGGAATTCGTCTATAATCCGTGGTAGAATTCAAATTAACCACTTTAGTTCTAGCTTTAATTAATTCAATACATGGAATAAACGATTTTCTTTGGACACCATTAATATATAACTCATCTGGATGTCTATTTGATGTAGCAAATAAGATGACACCAAATTTGTTAGATAATAATACAGTAAATAATCTTCTTAAGATCATGGCATCTGCCACATCCGTAACTTGAAATTCATCAAAACATAAGATTCTTGCATTTTGTGCAATTTCGTTAGCCAAAAATGGAATTACATCAATATCCCTGGTGTCTTGACCAGTTTTCTTATGATAATCCATTAGTATCTCATGAGATCTCTTATGAACGTCTTGCATAAATTGATGGAAATGAATTCTTTTCTTCGTTAGATGTGGTGGAATAGTCTTATAAAAAAGATCCATTAACATTGTCTTACCACAACCAACATCACCATATAAATATAACCCCTGTGGTACATTACTGACTTCAGATTGTTTTAGATCATCTTTTGAACCTCCCAAAAATCCAAATTTGCTTCTTAGACTCGAGGTCCAACTGGGCCCTTTTAGCTTTCTTATCGGTTCCAAAACAGGAGCATAATAACTGGTCAATGCCTCGTGAAACTTACCCAAAGAAGATAAGACACTTCTTTGGAATGGATCGTCTCTCAATCTACCCAATTTTATTTGTGTATCATATTCTTGTAATGGAGTTAGCATAGTCGGTTTAATCGGAGTAGGGCTAACCTCACTATAACATTGTACAAATGTAATCTGTATTCTATTAGAGGATCCATTCCAACTGACTCTGGAAGCTCCAAGTTTCAGTATATTTGTAGAATAAATGTTCATATTGATTGTCTTGTTCTTGATGATTATTAATGTTCAATAACTTTACAAAATAGATAACATATGCTCTTTCAGAAAGATACGGCTTCTTGTTGAGTGCTATTGATACGCTTAATAGCAGATAGCTTATATCTCTATTTGATATCAGCTTTATTTCTGTCTTGGAAGTGGAAAATAACAAAGAGATCTAAAAGATTCCATGATTAATTTGTTATTATATATTACTTTTCATATCCGGGAACAGCGTTTTCCCCACATAAATTGGAGTAATGGTATGGCAGTTTTACAGCGGAGAAATGGTACCAATCTCCAGTTTACTGACTTGTTTGATGGCTCACAGAATCACAATTATTGTCTCAAAGTCACCATGCAGACTCTTAATCTTGTTACATTCACATTTTGCCATTTACCTTTCCTTTATACATTAGGCCCAGTTTCCATTATGGTATTAACTAGTCAAGGTCGGCCGAACTTTTTTTCAAGAAACAAATTCTATTCAATTTTGAAATCGATGAAGTAGAGATAGTGTTACTTAATTAACTGTCACACAAGATCTATAGAAACCCTTAATTTGTTCAACTGCCTTCAGTTAATTGCAACAGTGAAAAATGGCACCAATTGATAACGAATCTTTACACAAAAGTTTGGATAACTTATCGTTAAACAATGAATCTACTTTCAATAATGTGAAATTAGTTGATATCACTACACAACTGGATCACTTTTGTTCCAAATTGGAACCAAAGGCTATTGTGAAGGAACCACTCTTTGATTTGTTTCAAGGAACTCACTCATTAGAGATTAATAATCCCAAATTAGACTCCTATTTGATTCCATTGACCAAAGAAGAAATCGAATTTGATTGTGATGTGAAACATGGTGCCACTCCAGAAGAAGATTTGAAATATGTAGCATCCATTTCTGACAGGTTGTTAAGGTATGTTGTCAGTTGGTTGAATGAATATCAATCTTTACCAACAACTTTATTAAGTTGTAGATATATGGAAAGATTACTAAACATTAAACCTTCACAACAACAAGTCTACATTTCTTACGAAACTGGTGATCCATTATACGATAAAGCTTTAGCTAGTTTAGTTATTGGGGTCTCATATTTTGCTACTTTTATAAAAGGATTATTATTTAAAAGAGTCATTTATGAAGAGGAAGATTTAAATTTTAATTTCATGGGGATCCAAGGGTTTGATAAATTACCTGAACAAGAAGATGTTCTTCATGCTTTAACTGAGAGTATTGAATATATTTTTAAGTTATATGGCAATAATTTAAATGATTATTCTACCCATTTAATAAATATTTTAAAAGCTGTTCGTTGTTTGGTTAAGATAGAAAATGTTATCACCAAATACTCAAACGAAACTGACTATTTAGACAAATTGATTCAAATTGCCACATATTTGGATGGGAACGAGTTAAAGTTTGATGTTCCAATGGGGTCATTCTCCATGAGTATTCAAAAGAGTTTTTCAAATCAGTTCCCACCTAAACAAGTTGTCACTCCTGGAAAGAATTACTTAGGTTTAACTACCATGGCTCAAGATATCAAATTAATCTTAAGAGTAGCAGAAATTGATACTGCAGTGGAAGCATTACAATTTGCATCATTTTTCAATAAATTAAAACAAAGACATGTCTTAGCTAGAGCTTTATTCCCTTTATTTTTAGTAAGAGAAAATGGTGAAGTCATTGGTAAGTTTAGTCTTGAAGATTTTGTATTTTCTCATTGTATGGAATTTTCATTAATGAGTGCCAAAATTGTTAATGAAATTAATGCATCTGATGAATTGAATAATTTATTATCACCAAGATTACAAGAATGTGCTAATGTACTTTATGAATTTTATCAAAACACATCACAAAATACTGCTAGATATAGACAAGGTTATAACAGACAATTGTTACTTTGGGATTCTGCACAGGCTCAATTAGAAACTGTAGAAATGACATTAATCTCGAATAAAGTACATGATGTGGTAAAAAATAATGATGGTTCAGAGATACCATTGATGCCATATGCTTCGTGGGTTTTTACAATGAAGGTTATTGCCATGATTGAATTTGTCTTGAAGGGGTTTGATTTAGAAGTTTATAAACCATTTGAAACGTTTGATATGTATTATTATACTTATCATCTATCACATCAATTACAAGCTTGTCTTGATAAAGTTCATCAGTTCATTGTGAAAAAAATAGATTCAATTCATTCCATGAATAAGAAGATTAAGAAATTGAAAGCCGGTGAAAAGAAGGAAAAATTGAAATTGACATATACTACTATTATGGAAGAAGAAACGCCACAATTACAAACAAATAAACAATATTTGAATTATTTATTATTACAATGTAATATGAATAAATCATTGTCTTTATTCCAAGTGTTACAATTTGCTATATTGAAATCTGTTAAATTGATAGATAATAAAGCACCATTATCTAGTAAATTTGTTAAACCTGAATTAATTCATAATTTAAGATTTAAGACATTTTCCTCAATTGGTGTTCCCGAATTACCAGATTATAAATCATTTCAAGAAACCTTAGAGGGATTTGTAATTCATGAAGATGTTAACTCACCTTCATTTGTTGCACAATTAGAAAGAATTAAAACATATATGATTGTTCAAATTAATGAAGCTACTAAATGTATTAAAACAATCATTAGAGCCATCGAGGCTAATGATAAGAATGGTGAAGTCTTCACCGGTACAAGATTAATCAAAGACGATGCATTACATTATTATAATAAATATCTGGGTTCTACATTAACATTACAAGCCAATTTAGAAAAGTTGATTGAACGTATTAAGAATAAATCTATTAAAAATGATGAATCAACTGTTATTTTAGAATTCCAACCAGATTCATCTACTTATTTCCCAACATTGACTGTTGTAGATCAGCAGAAATGAAACAGGTTTTTGTAAATACACTAATTAAATAATAGAGATATTTTTTTTAGCATATATAGAGAAATAGATAGAAGTTTTAAAGATTTAAGTACTTCCCTTAATATATTATTGTGTTTGAAAAAAATATGAAAAGTTATTATTCATGGGTAATAACTTCAATGTTTACCTACACTAAAATATCTTTAAAGTAAAAAATACCAGATTAAAAAAATAAAAATTACAAAATCCTTTAATATACCACCTTTATTACCCAAAAATAACCCGTTACACATGATAAAATCCCTACATGACCAAAATCAGCAAAAATACAAAATTTTCAATAATGGCAACTTGGCCGAGTGGTTAAGGCGAAAGATTAGAAATCTTTTGGGCTCTGCCCGCGCAGGTTCGAGTCCTGCAGTTGTCGTTACTTTTTTGCCCCTTACCTCTTTATGGCAGTCACCTGATCGGATAAACTTAAAAGTCAGGTTTTTTTCCTATTGTTTTCTGGATTTGCGGGAATTTTGATCTGATTTTAAAACACAAAGAAATGCGTCTCCACACAAAGACAATGACCTCTCAGTAACGCAGGACAATAGCCGACATCCTAATGTGCCAATTGTATTTTGGCACTCGACAATAAATCCATTAGTTTTCACTGAATTTTTAAGTATGATTTTATATTACGAAGGAATTATTTGAGACATTATTTGACAAACCTTAAGCCTAAGAGAGTAATATTGTGTCTCATTAGATTCGGATGAAATTGAATAGAATTTAATGAAATCTTAACCATTAGACAATTAACACATTGTAAATATGCTATTGCCGTTCTGCGTTTGAGTCGTTTTGGAAACATCAAATTTTAATTCAAAGTTGAAATTTCAATTGGAAAGCTGACAAAAAAACTTGCAATTTTTTTCTACAAAACTCAAGTTTAATGATTTAATAGAGATTTAAGCCATTGTAATAACATTTTATTCTGTGAAATTTGAGTTTCGTTATTGTTTCTGGAACTAAGTGATAATTATATTATATCTTACATCTGCAATTCATCCCACTTTTTTCAGTAGTTCCCAATTCTGACATATCAATTTATATTTTTAACAAAAGTAACTGGAAAGAGAAAAGGAAGATTTTATTTTTAACCTTGAGCGAATAGATTGAAAAAAAAAAGATACTGGTACTACGATACATTTGAACTCATCTTCATTTTGGGGAAACAAAACGATAAGAAAACTTCTGAATATATATTCCATTACCAAACATATTCATAAACAAACGATATATCACACAAATATCATAATAATAACATAACAAAAACATGCCAACATCCGTGAGAGTGGATGATTATTATGATAATAACGAAAATGGTCTTTGGTCATGGTATTTGAAAAATATTCGTTCTGGTGATTTTGAAGAGTTAACAACAAATGAACTAAAATTTACTCTTTTGAAAAGATTTTTAAATAGTAAAATTTATAATAATAATAATAATAATAATAATGATAATAATAATGATACAACACCACTTGATAAGAATAAGAAAATTTTATTAATTTCTATCCCAGATAAAGTTCATAGTGACATTTCTATCTTAGAAACATTTTTAAAAGATTATTTCCATTTAGAAGATTTACAAAATATTAAGATTCAAAAATTAACACAAGATCATTGTTATAATCATGAAAATCATTATTTATTAATTGATCAAATGAATAATTTTAATGATCCAACTTTTTTAAATTATGTGGATCCAAAGAGATATAATAAATTTAAAGCTGAAACTTCTAAAATTGATGAAACTGAAACTGAACAAACTGAACAAGCTACAGATGAAGGAGAAAATATTGCACCTCAAATAACGTTACACGATGAATCAGGTAATGAAATTGTATCCCAAGAGAAAATTATTAATAGTAGTAATAATAATAGTAAATCAATCAATAGTGTTAGCCCGACAATTGAAACTAGTTTTTCAAGTAATAACACTAGTGAAAGTTCTAATAACAACAACAGTAATAGTAATAATGCTTTAACAAATAGTTCAATCATTTCTGATGATGCAGCAAGTTCAATTGTATTGAATTTCCCAAGAGCTCCATTACATCATATACGGCATACAAAAGATAATCAACCTTCGTCACCTGCTAATAACAGTAGTACCAAAAAACAAATAAAGAGAGATTCTGTCGACTCATTACTTCATAGTGTCTTTACAAATGGTAATAATGGACATTCTTTCACTCCACCAGGCTCTGAATTAGTATCAATTAATAGTTTTTATAACGATGAAGAAACTTCATTTGTAGAAGATGATCATGCCATTAATAAACATCCATTGACCAGAATGATTACTCCAGATGAGGAAGAAGAAGAAAGAGAAAATGAACACATTGAAGAAAATTTACCACCATTAACAGCCACGGGATTAACCGAATCTGATATTATACCGACAACTAACAGTAACAGTAACAGTAATACTAATAACAATAATAATAATAATGTTATATTGAATAGTAACAGTAAAGCTGGCATGAATGATAATGAATCATTTGTGTCTAGTGTCTCTAGTGATTCATATTCTTCTTACTCTACATCATCATCCATATCATCTGCATCATCATACTATTCTATCTTACCCTCAATTTCTATCAATGATCAATGTGGCCATTTCAGATTAGTCTTACAAAGTGCATTATTATATAACGAGAATAAAGAAATTTTTACTGCTATTAGACAATCAAATAATGTGGTTAATAAAGCTAGTGTAAAAGATGATTGGATTCTTTATGATTCAGAATTTAGTATGAATAATTTAATGATGTTGACATTAAAAGAATTATTTGAATTTGGTCATGATATACCTAAAATTTTATTTTATTCTATGGTTATTGTGGATCCTATTCAACCTTTAAGTCCAACTTCAAATAAAGAATTACCAAGTCTAATCCCTACTGATGCTGATATTGTTAGAGTCTCCAATGAATTCAATGATAATTTGGAAATTAAAGAAGATTCAGATAACGAATTATTAGAAGATAATACAAATGCTAAACCAGAAATGTTATATGATGATAATGAGGATGAACCAAAGATGTATATACCAGAAAGAATGATTTCTAATGTTACCACCGCGGGTCATAGATCTATTCGTACCGTTAACAGTATTGGTGAATGGGCTTATAGAAAGAAAAGTAATGTTAGTGGTATCACTTATGATAACGATCATGGTGATTCTGATACAGATAAATATTTCCCGGATGATAATGATAACAATATAAATATTAAAAACGGTAATAGTGATGTGGAGAGAAGAAATAAAATTGAAAGATGGAAGAGTTTGCCCAATCATAATAATAATCTTGATGATGATTCCACTTTAAATCCAAACGGTTCTGGTTCAGGTAACCATTCAAATAATAGATCTACTGGTCATAAGAATAAACGTTATAATGATGGTATTATTCATAGTGGTGGTGAAAGATGGAAATTAAATATGAAAAGATTTAAAAAATCCAGTGATAGAAAGAATGAGGATGATAAATTTTGTATCATTATGTAAAGTTTGAAACTTAAAAACAAAGTATAATTATATATATTTAGGAATAATTAATATAAAAAATAAAATTAGAGAGAAATAAAAAAAGTTTATATTTACTGCATATGTTTAGTTAAAGCGTCTTGAACATCATCAGCGTCGACGACGACACCACGTTCTGAACATTTAGCTTTAGCCATTAATTCACCACATAACCCATCAATATCTAAGTCAGAATATTTTGGATGTGTTGTGATTCTATCCCAAATCTCTGAACACTTTAACATCTTACCATCCTTAGATGGTACAATTTGTGGATCACCATCTTCATGGTTTGTATTATCTGAAGCCATTTGTACCGTGTATGGTACTTCATTGAAAAGAGTCGTAGGTGATTTCTTTTTATTATATTCGTTGTTTTTCTCTTCTTGTTCTTCTTCATCAATGAAATCATCCAAGATATTATTTGATCCATTACCAGTTAATGGATTTGTATCTCTGAAAAAAATATCATTATCATTTGAAGTGGGGAATGCTAAATCTGAATTAATAAATGGAATTTCAAAATCATTTGATAAGAATTGTAAATCATAATTACCTTTACCAGTGTTATTATTATTCTCCGTTGTTGAATTATTTCTTGAATTATTACCATTTGATGTTGAGGTGTCTGTTGAACAAGTAGTTAATTGTGGAGAATTTAAACTATTGTTATCAAATGGGTTAGCAGTAGTATTTGTTTTACCAAAATTAGAGAAAGAGGAAGGTGGAGTATTTGTATGAGATGGAGGTGTAAATAATGATAAATTATTATTAGTTAACGAAGAATCTCTTGTGCTGTTATTGTTGTTATTATTGTTATTGTTAATATTTGAATATATGGAAGGAGTTGAGGCAAATGATAGGGATGAAGAAGAATGTGGAGAATTTTCTGTATTTAGAACATTATTAGTATTAGTAGTAGTTGTATTTATACTTTCAGAATAAGTTGACGGTGGAACACTTTTGTTTCTTGGCACAGGGTTTGATTTAGTACCACAAGCTTGATTCATCTTAACACAGAAATTAGCGACTTGTTCATCGAATTGATTATCAAAATCCGTACTTGTTGATGATTCCACGGTGTTAACTCCATGTGGTGAATTAGATGAGATAATTTTATTATCATTATACTTATTTGAATAAGAAATTTGAGAGTTGAAAGATTGAGAATTTGACGAGGAAGAAGAGTTTGTAAATAATTGTTGATTGAACAGATCGTTATCGGATAAGATATTATCTAACCAATTACTACTTATTCTATCTTCCATACCATCCTCACTATTTTGTTCTTGTTCTTGTTTCTTTTGAGAAGGTTCACTCATTTCTTTATCTTCCATTGGTGGAGTCAATTCATTATTAGTGCTAATATTTGGTGTGGTTTGAGAATTAGCGTTGAAATTGAAGTCGTATTTACCTTTTGAATAATTATCATTTGTTGATTGATGATGATTATGTTGTGATAAATAATTCAAAACTTTTGAATCATTATTTGTAGCTGGTCTATATTTTTTCAATTCCAGTAATAAGATATTTAGTTGATCTCTTAAGAAACTTGATTCGATTTCATTTTGTTTCTGAATTTCAGTTAATTTATTAACTTTAGATTCCAGTTCTTTCATTTTCTTCTCCTTTCTTTCACGGAATGCTCTTTGTGCAGCTCTATTTTGTTGTGTTCTCTTCAATCTTGCCTCTTTATCTAACGGTTTTGATTTTTTAGACAAGGAGGATTTCTTGTTATCTGTAGTGTCTTCCACGAGGGAAGCAGTATTGTTAGCATTATTTGAGACGTCTAATGGTCTCTTGGAAGTAGCAGTGGACATTGTAACGCTCTCTGTTTTTTTAACACTTTCCGCAAAGCCGTTTGTTTCCTGACAAACTTCGTTGTGTAACTTGTCGATTTGGCAGAATGAGTATTGAATACTCTTAATATATATTGTCTGTGATCTTCTCTGAGCCAGATTGAGATTTGGAATATTACCTAATACTGGGTTCTCTGCCATTTTTCACGGAGCGGAGGGGGTTGCCCGGCCTCCGCGCGTTATGACAGGATTGAGCTTAGAGAATGAGCGATGCATCACAGTACGCTCTCTACTTTTAATACACTGGGCCACAGTCTCAGAGGGAACACCGTCAGCCTGATACCGTCAAACATCCCATGCTCTCTGCTGCCCTCTGCTGCCCTCTGCTAGCTTCACTCTCAAACCTCCCCTTTCTGTTAATTTTCAGGGTTTAAACGGCGGCGGCCTGCCGATTTCTGCGGTGTCTCTTAATGGTGTTGTCGTTTATGTAAAATGACAGGTAAAGATAATACAATGCACGCCCTAGTTATATCCGGGGGTCAAGAGTGTGCAAGGAACGACTAGCAATGGTATATAAGTAACTGTGCTGGTTCGAACTATCATTGTACCGACACTCCCAACCTCGAAGCCGGCAAGAACAAAGATGACAGACACCACAGAATTAAGACAAAGACAGAAACAATGGGTGGATAACTTGCACGGTGATAAGCCAGTGGAAGTCAATAATGTGTTTTGGAAGCTGATCTCGAAGGATTCAAATCTACAATCACAGACCGTTGACAAGTATTTAGAACAATGGGATGGGAAGACTGATAATGTCACCGAGAATCGTCGTCTGGATTCATATAATGAAAACACTTTCTCCTACTATAATTTGGTCACTGATTTTTACGAGTATGGTTGGGGCCAAAGTTTCCATTTTTGCAAGTTCTTTATTGGTGATAAATTCACTGACGCAATAAAGAGACATGAACATGTCTTAGCACATCGTGCTGGTATTCAACAAGGTGATTTAGTCCTGGATGTCGGGTGTGGTGTCGGTGGGCCCGCTCGTGAGATTACCAAATTCACTAATTGTCACTTGATCGGTATAAACAATAATGATTACCAAATTAAAAGAGCTAACATGTATACTAAGAAAGAAGGCTTAGATAAACAATGTCATTTTGTGAAAGGTGATTTCATGAATTTAGAGTTCCCCGAAGCCACATTCGATAAAGTTTATGCTATTGAGGCTACGGTACATGCACCAAATTTAAAAGATTGTTATTCACAAATTTATAAAGTCTTAAAACCAGGTGGTGTCTTTGCCGTGTATGAATGGGTCATGACTGATAAATATGATGCGTCTAATGAAGAACATAGAAAAATCGCTTATAATATTGAAATTGGTGATGGTATCCCTAAGATGTTTACTAAAGAGGTCGCAGTGAAAGCCTTAGAAGATTCAGGTTTTGAAATCATTGAACAAGAAGATTTAGCTAATTTGGATGATCCAGTGCCATGGTATTACCCATTGACTGGTGATTGGAAATATATTCAAAATTTAAATGATTATTTAACCTTTTTCAGAACATCATATTTAGGTAGAAAATTAACCAACACAATGATTTATGGGTTGGAAACATTGAAAATTATTCCAAAGGGTTCAACTAGAGTCACTGATGCGTTAGAAAATGCTGCTGTCGGGCTTGTGGAAGGTGGTAAACAAGGTCTTTTCACTCCAATGATGTTATTTGTAGCTAGAAAACCTTTGATCCAGGATTAACAATCTTTATATACCTTTTTGTAGATAATATTATATATATGCTTTAAAATAATAATAAAATATTTTAAAAAAAAAAAAAATAAAAAAAAGGTAATTATAAATCTGTCAAAGGATAACAAGTACAAACGCACAAACATACAAATATTCGAACAACAGATAAAGAAATAATACAATATGGGCAGAAGGAAGTCTTCAAATAAAAATAAAAATCATTTTACACCAGTTCAACAGAATCGAGAAATTGCAATAGTAGAAAATAACCACAACTCAATGGAAAATGAAATTGATGATGATTATGAATATGATAATAACCCTTTTGTAGGTACAACACATATGTTTGCCTCAGGGATACATGATATTCCACCAACTTCACAACCGATTGATACACTTTTACATTCACCAACAAAACCACAATATCTTTATGAAGATGGGGCCACTTCACCAACCCCCCTGGGTAAAGATCCCTTGACCACTTCGTCACACTCTTCATTGTCAACACATTTAAGTGCGAATAGTACAAATTCTTCATCACCAAATATTACACAACAATATCCAGATTCATATTCACCAATACAACAACAAACAAATAGTGGTAGTACAGTGGAACCATTTGAAAATTTATCAATGTCAATGGCTGTGCCTAAAAATAAAAATCTTTCAATTAATAATAATAATAATAATAATATTCGTACATCTGATAACCACAAAACAAGTTCATTATCACCATTACAAGATGATCAAATTGTTATTGTAGATTGTGGTGATTATAATGATCCATGGGGGAAGCATGCCATTGGATATATTATTAAAAGTAAAAAAATTAATGATGAAGGTGTCATAATTGAACAAGAAGTGACAAGACGTTATTCTGAGTTCCATTCATTACATCATGTATTAACAAGATTATTACCTACGGTTATTATCCCACCTATCCCATCAAAACATTCAATTATTAAATATTTTTTAAATCCCATAAATGCAGAGAATGACTCAAAGATTATTGCAATGAGACAAAGAAGATTAATGGCATTTTTGAATCATTGTAATGCCATTGTAGAAATAAACCAATTGATCACATTTCAAAAATTTTTAGATCCAAATTATCTTTGGAAAGATATATTAAATTCACCACCAATTTCAATCTTACCAACAAATAATTTATTAGCACCACCATTGAACCCAACAAAGCCAAGTCCATTACATCTTTTATTACCTTCTCCAACAACTATCAACACAAATATAGGCAAATTTTTATCAAGTCTAAATTTAACTACTGAAGAATTAGAATCATTCCATTTGAATGATTTCCATAGTTTTGAAACACAACTCACTCAATTCTTAAATGTTTTACAACCATTATTACAAAGAGTGAAAAATAACAAGTTCCATATTCATTCAGTATCATCACAATTTGCTGAATTGGGGGCATATTTTAACGCATTATCCCTTGAAAATACATCAACATCATCACCAGATGACGCGTTTAAAAATTTACCAATGGCTATTGAAAAGATTGGACATTCATATGATGTTAATTATGTGACATTAGAAATCTTAATTGAAAATTTACAAAATTTAATTGAAGAACCATTAATTGATTTAATTAAATTTATACAGGATTCCAAGAGAATTATAATCTTTAAGAATTTAAAATTTGTTCAATATCAAATTATAATTAATACCATTGAAAAGAGGAAATCAAGATTAAATGAGTTGAACGATTTTGACAATAAGATGCACAGATTAGATGTGGCTTTAAATAGAGATGCAATTACATCTCCAACGGTAGCTAATGCGGTAAGAAATATGAATAAACAAGATAATACGAATAATACGAGTAAATCTATTAATCAAGATGATAATATGACAACAGATGAAATCACCTCTGGTAACATCACTAATGACAATATAAGTGTTGATGATGAATCTTCACAAATAATGAATGATAGTCAATATTTAATTCAATTACAATTACAAAAGAATAAACAAAAATTAAGTAAGAGAAAGAATAAAACAACAAATAAATTTGGACAAATTGAACCCGAATTTTTAACTAAAATTGAAAGAGATGAAGAGATTAAAAAATTAAATAAGGAATTATTAAAACTAAAAGATTGTGAAGTGTTAATTAAATCTGATCTAGTACAAGTTATTGAATCTACATTAACTCATTTAAATGATTTGATCAAGTTTGTTAAAAGATCATGTCATTTCATGTTAAAAGATATGACCAGAGCTATAATAGATTGGATAAAAGAATGTTTAACCACTTGGCAACAAACAAAATCAAAAATCGATAGCATATAAAACTAATAATAATAAAACACAAAAAAAGATTTACTAGTTAATTATTATATAATTAAAAACAAACAAACAAATAATATTTTGCATTAATTTGAATATGCTATTTATGTTCTTTATTAAATTAGAGTATATTTATATACATATTTATGAGTTATTTGATATTTTTTTATTTGAGTTATAATATTATTTATAAATTTACATTAGTTTGAATTTTCTGAACTTATTTTGGTGGTTTTGGTTTAGACCATTCAACCTTTAAGATTAAATTCATGAAACCTCTACCATCCAAGAAATGTAAAGCCTTTTCAGCCATTTCTTCACTAGAAAAGGTAACAAATGCAAGACCTCTAGATCTACCAGTATCTCTATTTCTAACAACAACAACTCTTGGCACTGGAGCGAATGGGAATAATAATTCTTCTCTTAATGTATTTTCATCAGCATTTTCATTTAATTGCATAATCTTTAATGTACACATATCATCACGCTCTCTAGAATCTCTGTATGCATTTGAAGATGGATCTTTGGCACCAGCACGTAAAGATGGTGGAATATAAGAACGACCACCAGCACCTTCACCACCTTCACCACCTTCAGTGGCATTTAATTCAGCAGCATCTTCTTCGGTAACAGTACCCATGGCAGCTGGATCTTCTAATGCAGAAATTTCGTTTAAGATCTTCTTGAAAGGACAGTTCATGGTATAATGATCATTACCACATAATCTACAAGCTAAAGTCTTAGAAGCAGCAACCTTAGTCTTTTGAGTTCTTTCTAATTCAGCTTGTTTCCAATTTCTACTCAATCTTAATTCAACTGCTTCACCTAATTGAGTGGTGGAATCATTTGGTCCTGGAGCAGAATTCTTTTCAAGACCATATTTATGCCATTGCTTTCTTTGAGCAACAGATTTATGAACCTTTTCAGTGACTTTAATTTCTCTAATCTTTTGAATGATCTTATATTTTTCACCATTTTCTTCTTTGTAAGTAATCACAGATTTAGACCCATCGGCGTTTTCAATAATTTCTGGTGCAGCAACTTGTGACATCTTTGATTTCTTTGACAGTGAATTGATCTTATTATGCCTTTTATAATTCACAAATTTAACACTACTAATCTAAGCTTCTTCTTCACTTTAAAGATGTCTTTAATCAAAAATTTCAATATTTTTTTTGTTGGAAAATTTTTGTTTTTGTGAGATATGTAGGGTTTCGTTACACATGATTACATAAGGATAGGGTTCAATCTAGCTTGCCCGCGTTCGATTCTAAGTCAATGCCTTTTTTGGTCTTTTGAAATAAAAATATCAAAATTTAAAGATCAAATACAATTTGAAAGCAATCTAACTGTTAGTTGAAGGATACAAGAAGGAGAAGAGGAAAGAAGGTAAAGCGATTCAAACAGGTAAGAGGACCTGAAATATATTATCGACTATGGCTGGAGCAAAGATTAAAACATCTGTGATTAAACTGGTATCCACTGCGGCAAGTGGTTATTCAAGACATATAGCTATTAAGAAAGGTGCTCCCCTAGTAACTCAAGTGAGATATGATCCAGTCGTGAAGAGGCATGTTCTATTTAAAGAATCGAAGAATAGAAAAGTAGCTGAGAGGAAACCTGTGAATTTTACTAGAATGACCAAAGCTGCTAAACTATAATAATGTATTCTTTTTCACCTTGTACATAACAAATATATATATAGTCATTTAAATAACTTTTTAATAGAATAATATTCCAAAACGTATTAATAAACAGTTTTACTTTACATTAAATAAATATTTAGTAGCATACATGTATGTATATATATTGGTTATGAATTGATATATTTATTTTATTTTTTTTCTAATGGATAATAGGTTAGTGTATATAGATATAGATTAGTTGATCGAAAACACGAGTCTTTATGCGATATTTAATATTATTACAAGGTCTTTACAGATAAAAGGGAGACAGTTTTAATGCGCACCCCAAGTACTGTTACCACCATAATTGGATTTGTTACCTTGATTATCTTGGTTACCCCATGTAGAAGCACCACCTTCATTATTGGTTGTCTTGTTATCTTTATTATTATCTTTATTATTATTATTATTACCCCAAGTAGAAGCACCACCATAAGATGATTTGTTCCCCCATGTTGAGGCACCACCCCATGTGGAAGTAGCACCAGCGGTTTCACCACCAGAAGCCCATGTTGAAGCACCACCATATGAAGATTTATTACCCCAAGTTGAAGCACCACCCCATGTAGAAGTAGCACCAGCACCTTGGCCACCCCATGCTGAGGCACCACCCCAGGTGGAAGTGGAACCAGGACCTTGACCACCCCATGTAGAAGCACCACCCCATGCTGATGAAGACCCAGCGGTTTGTCCTTGACTATGCACAGCTGGAGTCTTACCACCATCATATGCATTCCAACCCGGGGTCATACCACCAGGTAAAGCATTACCAGCGACAGCTACCTCATTATTTGAGCCGGCCATAATACCAGCACCACCTCTTGGTGCACTGACATAACTTGGACCCATTCGAGCATGTGGTAATTTACCACGTCTGCTGACTAACTCATCATATGTAACACCATCACCACCTTCACGATTATAATATGTTAACTTATGTTTATCAATAGTAATATGTTTATTCTTTGAATGTAATTCGACAGTAGCTTTATCACCATTAACATCCTTGACAATACCTAATTGACCCTTGTAACCAGCAGAACGTATCCTCACAGTCTTACCAATAGCCACTTCACGACCCATTCTTGGTTGTGTATTAGCTTGAGCAGCATTACCACCCATGCTTGGTGGATTCATTTGTGACATAATTTCGGGATTCATTTTGTTTAAATTCATTTGTGCGTTTAATAAATTATCCTTCGAGGCTACGGCATCAATATTTGAAGAGTTAATAACGAAGACACCTGCATTTTCAACAATCTTCTTAGAAACGACAAAGACTTGTTGATTATGAATGTAAATAACTTGACCCTCTCTACGAGCACCTAAGTTTTCCACCACAGTATCACCAATTTTAATTTCATTACCTTTACTATCCACCGTGGCAATACGTAATCTTGATGTGTTGATCTTAGTTAAGATAGAACCCTTGGTAATGGTAATAACTTTACCAGAATCATCAATAACTTTAAAGATATCATGACCAGCTTGAATAATACAGGCAACATCCTTGGCACTTAATTCAACCATATCATGTAATGAATATTCACTTGAAGTAGGAGTAGAATCAATAGATTTGGATAAATTGTTTGCTGTAATAGTGACTTCTTCTCTAGTTTGATTAGACATAAATGTAACTTGACCTTGCTTTACAATAAGAACTAGACCTGCATCACCTTGGTGATCACCATTAATAACAGTAACATGGTCACCAGGTTCAAAAATTTTTCTTAATGTAGAGATTGGAAATTCTAATGGTTTTAATGGGAATTCAGGTAATTTCACAGTAGCAATATCGGTAGTGGTCTTAGTTACAATACCCTTAGAACCCCTTTGTTCACCAGATAAAACCTCAACACGATCACCAGGTTGAAATGTAACTTTTAAAGCTTGATATTTTTTAATGGTTTGAGAAATGTTGGTTAAATCCACAGTACCATCTTTAGAACCAAATCTTGCTAATTCTTCCACATTTGGTTGAATGTTTTTTGTCTCCACAAATTGAATCTTAAAAGACTTGTATAAATAACCATCAATATAATCATCATTCTTATAGGTGAAATGATGATCATCCCTTTTGTATAAATTAGCTTGATCTAATCTTAAAGCCATGGTTGGATTGAATAATTGTGGTGGAGATCTATGAGCAAAAGTGGGTCTTCTAGTTTTACGTTGACCTGTCTTTGAATCAATTTCATCAAATTTACCATAATCTAAACGTGGAACAATCTTTAACATAACTTCTAAATTATTTTCACTAATTTGATCCACAACGGCTAAATCACCTTTATAAATACCTCTCTTAACACGAACATAATTACCTTCTTCAAGGGTAACATCATCAGATTTATTTGGTTTTAATAATAATGGTAATTCTTGCACTGGAATTAATAATTTTTGATTAATATAAATATCTGGAACACCATTACAGAATTTTTCAATAACAGATTGTTTTGGGGCTTCAATATAGATTCTACCAGTGTAGTTATCTCTCTGAAAAATGGATAAAATCTTCAATTTTTTCTTACCCATGGCCCTATCTAAGTTAAACTTCTTCTTTAAAAGTTTTCTCACTAATTCCTTTTCTTTACCTGGTCTTACACGAACACCCCAAATGGTAGCTGTGTCGACACTAGGTAATAAGAATCTTTGTGGAACATAACCTTCTTGAGTTGCAGCTCTATATTGTTTGGAACTACTTCTACCATATTTTTCACGTAATTCTTTAGCTAATCGTTGGGCATCTTCTTCAGAAGTCTTGTTCATATTTCTATCCAATTCTCTATGTAATCTATCATCTCTTCTGTTACCTGTCCCTTCTTCATCATGTTCATCATCACGAGTAATGAAACCTTCTTTCACTAATTCAGACTCTTCTTCATCTTCATCTTCATCTTCATCTTCAGAGACTTCAGCTTCAATATCTAAGAACCTGTTTCTTTCTTGACGTTGTCTTTTGATTGGGGCATCATCTTCATCTTCATCTTCGTCATCATCGCCATCATCGGCATCATCATCATTGTTGTCGTCATCATTATCATCTCCACCTTCCTCATTATTGTTTGTAGAAGTACTATTTTCAGCAGGAGTTTCAGAAGATTCAGTAGTTGAAGTTTCTTTAGCCATATCATCATGAGATCTCTTCAAAGAGTCATTAGCTTCTTCAGTTGTAGTTGTAGTGGCATCAGTAGGAGTAGTTGTAGTGGCAACAGCAGGAGTAGTAGGAGTAGTTGTAGTGATTTGTTCAACAGTTTTTTGTTGTGTTGGTTCAGGGTTCCCAGAATCACCTGTCCCAGTTTCTGGAGTTCCGTGTTCACTCATCCTTGCAACGTAACTTTAGACGTGTATAATTTGTGAGTTTTTACCAAATGTTGTTACGATTCCAACGACACCAAATATTAATCCCCTTTGTGAATCTTTTTGAAATCGTTAACAAGTGCAATAGTTCTTAATCTTCAATTCATGATTTCAATTTTCAATGTTTTTTTTTCAGTGAAATTTGAAATTCACTAAGAAGAAGTCTCATCCTTCACGATAGACAGTGCTAAAGGGAAGTTTAAAGGCAGGTTAGACTGGATCGCTTACAGAGTTCTAGAAATAGTGAATCTCATAAGAATATTGGCAATAAGATGAGCGGGAAGAAATTAAACTATAGTACAGTGGAAAGATTTAAGAATTGTACGGTCCCACAAGAGGTAGAGGATGATATCCTGGAGACGTTTGCGAAATATAGTATTGACCATGATATGACTGTCCAAGACACACAGAGTTACTTTGAAGATTTACAACTGCCCAGAGAATTATATAAGTTGATAAGGAAAGAGGATATTGTTATTGACGGCACTGATGTGGTAGATTTTGACAAGATTGTGAGACAAACGTTTCATCTTTTGATCTTTATGAACAATGAAGATGTGATAAACTCGTTTTGGGCCTTGTTATTGAAAAATTCAGGAAGGTCAGAGAAGTTTCCTGAGGTGAAGTTGAAGGACCATATTTTAAGTATCAAGGATTTACAAAAAGTTGATGTTCTCTTGAATAATAATAATAGTAGTAACAAAAACACCAGTGGTGTGGATATCATCGGAATGTTAACTTGTGCTACATATGGTTCAAGAGTGTATATGACATATTTAGATTTTGCAGATGTGTTAGGGAGGCTAGGTTATCTCCAGTTTTAAATATTCAATACAAATAGAATTATGGAAAGAGGATTATTTCATTTATTTATACATAAATAAGTTGTAATATATCAAATATACATAGATATCCTTTGAATGGATGTGAATAGGTGGGGAAACTTAAGAAAGAATCTTGAAAAAGCTTAAATGATATGTTTAGCTTTGAAGAAGTTTCTTAAGTAGTTAACTTGCCAAGCACCTAAACATGATAAGATAATAATAATTAAAACAGAGAAGTTACGGACTCTGCTGTTAGTAGATTCGTTAGTATCTCTTAATTTTTCTTCTCTGTTCTTTAAGTAAGCTAATTCATCAACAATTTCATCAGTTAATTCTTCAATCTTTCTTAATTCAACTTCAACTGGCTTTAATTTTTCATTAGCACTGATCATATTCCAATCACGAGCTTCAGAACCAATTTCAACATCTAATTCAACAGATCTAGCTAAGGATCTACCTTGGAATTGAGCAATGTTTTCAAAACAAACATCAAAGGATGAGGTAGATGGAGCAGTGAAGGCAACTTTAATTTCACCAGCAAAATCCTTCTTATTACGGAATTCGTTACCATTAGAATCACGAACATATAAATTTAAAGTTTGACCATCCCCAATGGAACCATCAGAATTAACATTAATGACTACTAATTGACCTTCGTTGACGAAATCACGAATACAAATTGGATCAGAACGGGAAGTAGCTGGAACGTCTAAATGTAAAGCTTGGATTGGGAAAGCCAAGAAAAGGGCAAACAAAAGGGCAGAAACAAACTTGTTGGCAATCATTATCAATGTTGTTGATGTTATATCGTTATAAGGAGTGAACTCTAGTCAGAATACATTGTAATAATAATAGTTGTAAACAGTTCTTAAATTACACGTAGTGAAATTCATTTTTCATTTATTCGCATTTGAAAAAAAAACGTTGAAAATCGAAATCAAACACGACGCGTAAATTTTTACGTGTAACTTCTTAATATCATATAGGAATTTATATTGTATTCGATATTATCTGTATCTATTTGTATATATTAACCATTCTAAATATCTGTCAATTTATTCTCGTTGTCTGATTCGGATTCATTCGAATCCTCTTCTTCTATAATGTCTTCAACAAGAAGAGATCCGTTAGGCCATAATTGCGACACTTCTTTAACGGTAACCATATCCTCAATGGGGACTCTATATCTTGGGAAGGGGGATACTAATTCAAAATTGAATTCCATTTCAAATGGTTTGTTATCCTGAATTCCACTTTCTCTTTTCAGTTCTTCCAATCGGTTTAATTCTTCTTTAATTAATGTATCTAATCCAATAGTGTCAATTTCATCTTCTAATAATTCGGTGTCTTTGAAACATAACACTGAATCATCTGAACCTAATTCTTGTATCTTCTTTATTATACTTTCTGTCCATTCTTCAGTGTTTAATGAGGTATTTTGTAAATATAAGTGGCAACCAATATTGACATAGATGGAATGTAAAGTGGTATCTCTAATAAATTTTCTTATAAATCTTGTACCTTCAGAGGTCCTAAATTGTAATGTTGTATATTTACCCTTTTCCAAACTATTATTTCTATTTGCATATTGTTCAGTGCCCTCAATTGATTTATGTATGTCTTCTTTCAAGATATTAACACAATTTGATAGCCAATTTAAATTCTTATAAGTTTCCTTTAATTTCAATTGTTGTTGTTTATTCATTTCTTCTAATTTAGCACTTTCCATCTCTTGTAGTTTCAATTGTTTTTGTTCTTCTTTCAATTGATCTTTTAATAAAGATTCCTGATAAGCTTGTTCTTGTAATTGTTTAATCTCACGAGCCACTCTTAAATCTTCTTTTTCGGTACGACTTACCACTAATTCACCATTATATCTATCAAAAACAGTTTTTAAAGAATTTTGTAATCTTCTTGGTGAAGTAATCTTTAATTTGTTCAACACACTTAATTTAATAGTCCCATTAACAGATCCATTAGCATTTAAGACATTGCCAATTATAAAACATTCTGGTGTATATTTAACAAGCAAATGTTTAGCCACTAACCATGGTTCAATTTCATTAACAGACCCCATGTAAACCAATAAATTCTCTTTATAATCACGTAAAATCCTCATTACACCGTCATCCCCAAGAACATAGTTTAAGAATTTTTTAGAATTAACATCACTATATTCATTATCTTCTAAATCACCTAATAAGATAACTAACAAGAATTTAAACTCATTTTCACAGATATCTAAAAGTTCATTAAATGGTTTTCTATTGTTTATATCCCCCACAATTTCTTTAACATTAGCTAGAGTGATATTATGACCTTCTTTATTTTCCATTAAAGGATCTAGTTGAATTTGATTTTCATCTTGAGATGGATATCTAGGTATTCTAAAGATCTTAGGTTTATTAACTTTCCCATCATTATCATCACTATCATTACCAAACACTTTTGATAATATTGACCAAAAGAATGAAAATATTTTCACAATAGTATGTGGTATAAATAATAGGATAATATAAAAAAAATTTTGATTCTGGGTATTTTCTAATAATTCTCTATTATGTGTCACATATTGTCTTTTACCATTATTTAGTCCTACCATCTGAAATTTACTCTTATAATCTGCTGGTAATTTATGTATAATAGGTAATGTTGGAATCAAATGTCTTGTTTGAAACAATGGTGTTGTTGAATTACTACGAGATGGGATCACAGCGTCATATGATGGTAAGTTTTGTGGTGGCATAGTAGCAACGGATTCACTAAGTCCCTCATGTTGGCGTGGAATGGGTAATGGAGGAGGAGATGCAATATCACCAATATTATCTTTCCAATTACCATCAAAATAACGAGATAAAGCAGCTTCTAGATTCCAACTATGGTTTCTTAATAATTTAATGATTAGTGACAAATCTTCTTCAGGGAAATCAGTCACTGCTTGAAATTGATTTAATTTATCCTCTTCCTCATGGGAAAGATGATACTCTTTATCTGCAGCTATAATACTAGGCATAGTGAAGTTATTAAAAAGTTTAAATTAAGAATTAATTCAAAGTTAAGCAATTTATCGTTATAATAACCAGATACGTAGCAATGTTGCTCTGTGGAAATATTCCTCACAAATGATGTATCATTGACAGCAAAGCCTTTAAATTAAATTATTAAACCCACCCTTTCTGAATTTCAATATCTTTAAAAATCATAATTTTGAAAAGGACGGTTTGCAAAGTGTCTTTAAATAAATGAAATAGGTTTATAACATTGAGTTAGTTGAGAGTATATAAAAGTTTATAAATGTTTTATAAGTAATTAAAAAAATGGATTGAACTTGTAAAAGTTTATTTTGGTATTGGTGGACGCTTTTCACATTGTTTCCTGCTGTAAAAATCTTCTTTCAAATATGGAGACTCAGTAACCTCACTATACCATCTCCTAATGCTTGGATACTTTGCACTCCATTCTGGATCTAAGCCATGGTCAAACCCCATTAAGAAAGAACCAGCAAAGACTAAATCTTCTAGTGTGATGTGGTCTCCTACTAAGAATAGATGTTTGGGGAAGTGGTCTTCATACACTTCTACCACGACATCAAATCTTTTCTTGTTTTCAGGCCAAGTGATTGGATCATATGGATAGTAACCGACTAATGGAATGATATATTTAGCTTCATGAAATAAATAATCTGATTAGGCATATAATTCCCATCTTAAGATTTGTGATTGTTCCAATGGTGTCATCCCCATTAACTTCTCAATTTTTTCCTGGAGGGGGCATAAGTATTCACGATATAGTGGGCGAAGGCCAATGCGTCGGTAAGGTAAACACTCTTGTCTTTATTAAACAAAGCTGGAGTTTGTTTTAAGGGGAAGTCCCTGGCGACTTGTTCGGGTTCCTTCATGAAATCAACATATTTCACATCTGATTTGAAATAATTGACAAGGGCAATTGGAATGATGCCTCTGACAAACATTGGAGTGGATTAAATAGTGGTAGTCATATAGCTTTACCTCTCTTGTCTCTTATGGTATTCAAGTACAACAGAAACAAGACATGTTTGAGAAAGATTACTGTTTTTATATGATTTATTTCTAGTCTACGTGGTCTTATAGCCAGTACTAATAGCTCTATATGATGTCTATTACTGCTAGTTTCATAACAAAGTGTCTTGCAATTTCAATTTCAACAGCGCTTAAATGTCAATTTGGCACATCTTAGTAATCTTCAAGACATTACTAAGAGAGAGAGGGCAGAGTGGCAGAGTAGAAGCAGAAGAAGATGGGCAAGGATAAGGTTGTCTTGATTACGGCGAAGGCAGGTTGTAGTGGTACGTGTTCCCAAAATGTTTGGACTACCCCACAGAAATAAGTGTGCATTACAAAGTTGAAAAGGTTATATGTGATGTTACACATCTTTTCAATGCGGGGGGCTCAAACAAAGAGAAAGGCAGAGATCTAAGACAAACCTTACCCACAAGGCCAATATACCACTGTCCGTACAATCCCAGGGCACAACTGGTAGAACACTGGCAGCAGAAACGCTAATGGTCAGGGTCTTAGCACAGTGCTCTTAAAAACAGTGTCTCTAATTCCACGTGACCTGGGCTCACCTCAGAATAACTGTGTTATTGCACAATCAGCCAGTGAGTCCCACACAATTTTACCATGGTAAGGATATAGTTAATATTGCCAATGGCTGATGGTATTGTCTGTGCAGTGGTCTGTGTTCCATTAGTGTTCATATTTAACAACAAGGTATCTTTCATAGACAAGCCGTTGTGGTTGTTGATTCCTGTTTGGTTTGGACTTACCGTATACGTACCAAAGTAAGGGAGATATTATACCACAGAGGATGTCTTCGCATACAAACATATCATACTCCAACACACTATATTCTAGTGCCTCCAGTTCGAAGATCGATATAAAGGAATTGAATATAATAGAGGATTGGGATGGGAGACCCGCAAGTGATTGGTCAGTACGAAGAATTGGAGTCTTACAGTCAAAGATTGAACAGTTCACATATACCATATATCATTCAAATCGGTATGGTAAACATAATTTGACTAAAGTGATTCCAAATCATATTTTGAAACAATTTGCTAATGAAGCCTTTGGTTATGATGGATGGAAAATGGAAGTCGTCGAGGTGGAGGCCACAGAATGTTTGGAAGTGCCCATATCACAATCTTCTTTACATCTTAATCAACTACAGCAAGGGGAAAGCACAACCACAACGGATCAAGATTTTACTTTTATGGTGATTGCAGAAGCTGAAGTGAAGATTACATTGAAAGATGGGACCAATACAAAGAGAACTGGGGTGGGTAAAGCAACCATGCCCTCCAAGGGGAATTGTTTCAGTAAAGCCAAGAAAGAAGCAGTTAGTGATGCATTAAAGAAATGTCTTCTGGGGTTTGAACAAATTATTATAGATTATGATGCAAAGAAACAGAAAAATTATTTTGTAGATGGATTATACGGTTCAAAAGACTCATCCAAGCACACTTAAGTCGATTGAAATCACAACTTGCATTCTAAATATATTCACAATAATACAACTTTCATAACTTATACATATAAAACAAACTAATTTCTAATAACTATTTTACATACAAATTTTGGTATATTTATCACACCAAACGAGTGTAGTACAAATTTTTTTATTTTTAAATTCAAGATCTTGAAATAAAATAATTTATTATTTATTATACAAAAAGCTCATCTCATCTCATCGCAAATATTTGAAACATTTACAAAGGTACATTGACAACACAACAACCATGGGTAAGTCTAAGAAAAGATCAAGAGCCTCTAAGAACCGTTTAAACCCATTGAATGCAAGTGGGAACGGGAATACTGATAAAAATTCAAGAAAGGATGCTAATTTAATTGCTAAAAAGATTCAACCATTAATTAAACAACTACAAAGTGCGGTACCAAATGATAGAAATATTGCATTATCTTCTGTATCTGTATTTTGTGAAGATCCACATATGAGACAATTACTATTAAAGGAGAAATTAGTTCAAATTGTTATGTCACATCTTTTAAATGATAATAATTTAGATATTGTTATTGAATCTGTGGGTCTTTTAAGAAATTTAACTTTAGAAGAAGGTTATGATTTAGCCATTCATCTTTGGAGAAGTGAAATTTGGACTCATATCAAGAATGGGATGGCTCAACTTGTGAAATCTTTGGATTCATTAAAGGAAAAGGATACTAATGATAAAGAGGGTAAACATTCTAAAAGATTATTATTTGATTATGCTGATAATTTAATTTCTCTTATTGTCGCGTTAAGCAATGGATCGGATGAGATCTTAGATCAAATCCTTGAAGATGAAAAATTACATGAAATCTTATACACATTTGTTAAATTTACTGAATTTGGTTTCGATAAATTGCCCACTAATTTACAAAATACTCTTTTAGATTTAATTTATGATTTTAGTTCAGAATCTTTAGATTTTATTGATTCTGTCATGGCTTGTGAACCAATTGCTATGTTATTACATTCAATGGAAAAATTAGACACAAAGAATGAATTAACTAAAATTTTAACCCAGGGGATACGATTACAATTTTTAGATGGTGTCATTGATGAAAAGATTACTTCATCAAATTGTACTGATATTGTCAATAATGTTATTCATTCAATTAAAGATATTAATTTAGAAGAAATGAAGAAATCCTTATATAATAATATCATTGACAGTAGTGAAAATTTTACCCCAGAAGATACTAAGAAATTGAAAAGTTATGCTAAAGCTAAACAGGATGCAATGATGCAATTACAAGCGATTGAAGTTGGGATTGATGTTATCACAGGGATTATGGAAATTATTGCCTCATCAGAGATTAAACCAGATGAACAATTAACACAAAATATCGTGGAAGTCATCCCACAACTTCTTTTTGCTTTATTGAAAGAATTCCCAGCTAGAATCTTAATCACTTGGAATAATTTATTATGGTTATATGTTACGTTAGGACATTCTGCGGAAGCAGAATTATTAACTAAATTATGGAATGAAATTACCGCGACTTCAACTACACAAGATGATATGGCTACTAAGATTGGTAAGATGAGTGTTGTTTGGGTTATACTGAAATTATGTGGTTCATTAGGTTATATTGATTTATTGAAACAATGGTCTGTTTGGGATAATCCACAATTCATTACGTCAATTAAGAATGAATATATTAATAATGATGATATTGAATTTAGACAGAAATGTTGTGGTGTGTTAACTACAATTAGTTCATATCAAGGTCAATCCATAGAGATTAATAAATTAGCCTCAGAATTTCTTTTGGAAAATATGGCATCTTCACAAACTAACGCAGAATTATTAGTCGATATGACACATTCAATCTTTGAAATTTATGGTGATGGTGATTTCGATTATGATGAACCAATCTTTGTTGGCAATGGTTATTTGAATATCTTAAAGGATAAAGTTCAACCAAATTTGAAGAATGCATTTAAGATGGTAGATAAAAATAAATCTCCTGAATTAAAGGAAAGATGTACTGCATGTTATAACACTTTAGATAGTTTCATTCATTACAAAACAAATGAAAGAGCATAATCATAAGCAAAAAACACCACGAAATAGTATATTTATTATTTACATATTGTATATTAACTTCATTTAGATAAAGGTCAAATAATAAATTATAAAGATTTTTTTTTAATTCAGTTATATTAGTTATACATAAACATATTTACTAAAGTATGCTTGTAATTAATGATACATAAACAACAAAAACGATTATTGAGTATATTGTTTAGCTTGTAGAAGAATTTTTTTCTTATATTCATCTTTATTCTTAGAGAATGCTCTAAAAGCTGGTTCTTGCGCGGGAGACTTAATATTTGGTGCATCTAATAAATCTTGAATACCCAAACAAATTTGTTTCAATGTAATAGCGGGTCTCCAATCTTGATCTTCATTTAAAATACTTAAACAAATGGTACCACTTGGATAAACATTTGGATGATAAAATCCAGCAGGTAATCTAACCTTTGGAGGCTTGGAAGGATATTCATCAGGATATTCAATAGTTAATGGGTAAACACCTTCTTGCCAAATGGTACCTTCTTTACCTGGGACACCAGCTTCCCATTTTTGTAAATTCATAGACCCATCTGCCTTCTTTGTTGGTTTAGCATAAAACCCAAATGGATGATCTTTTCTCCATTTCTTTCTTTCCTCTTGTAAACGTTGTAAACAAAGACTACTCATGATATTGATCTATATATTTGGTAATGCGTGGTCTTGTATGTTTTCTGCTTTTTGTGTTAAGATTTGTAATAAAAAGTAGTTCTTAACAGTTTATTTGAAATATTTCAATGTTTTGAATTTATCATTTTATTAAATATAGACACTATATGAAGTATAAGACTTTAAGGTTTATATGAACATAGTATATAGATAATAAAGTTATATAGATGGTAACACACTGATTTAAGCACCCAATACAGATCCCGTATGGTACCAAAGGTGACGTCTGCATGAATTCTTTTTCTGCGAGATAGGATCCATGCTTACTATCCACTCTGATTCCATAATGGACACATACTTGATCTAAATTTGAGTTATCCAAATACCGTAGTAATAACAAATAGAGGTAGTAGTCCAGTTAAGAACTAATCACCATATATCACACGTTCTTGTTTGAATCTCTTTTTTTTTGCCAACCTCAACAATTAATGTTTATCTCATCAGAAAGTCTCAATCAACTTGGCTTCAAAAAAAAAGAGAGGAGAGGGTGGGAGGCAAGATGAGCAATAGAGTATTGCCACCATAATTCAACGGAGTCAACACATCATCTTCAAAGCACCAGCACTCTTTCGGTTTCCTCTGACTTTCCAGTTGAAGAAGAGAAGCAATGTGCTCTTTAACGTTTACGTTTTGTAAAATATTTAAAAGCGAAAAAAGTGTCAAGCAAGACAGAAGCAGATAAGATCACATATCACCAAGCAAAGATGAGTGATAAAGAATATGATGATCCGGATTACGATGATTTAGATGCGTTGTTAGAGGATAATTCAACGTCTGACAACGGAAATGTTCCAGTCTCAGAGGTAATTGCTGAGTCTAAAAATGTTAATTTTAACGATGCCATCGATAACACAATGTCCCGTTTGACTAATTTAAAACTTAATGATAATAAGTCAAAGACAGGTGGGAACAGTTTTCTTGGTGGTGATGATGATGGATTCGGTATGCTCGATGAATTAGTGAAGATGATGCAAGGTAAAGATATCTTATATAGCAACCTTTTAAATTTTAGAAATGAATTAAAGCAATGGATAGAAGAAAACCCTAACAGTGAAATCATTACTGATAGAAAATTACAATTAGAGAATTGTAATAAACGTATATCGATCTATGAAAGTGCAGATTACACTGATGAGAAATATTCTGTTGAATTAAAGGATTTGACTACTGCATTTTTAGATATCCCAAATCAATTTGGTGGATTAGTTGGGGAAAATAGTGATGATATGACAAACAAGATTACACAAGAGTTCTTGACTAAAGATATGATGTATGATTCTACAGTGAGCTATAGAAATGAGCTAAAACAATGGTTAGATGAAAATAAAACTGGAGGTGAAGCTAAATTAAAGGAATCCAGACAGAAAGAGTTAGAAATATATGATAAGATCATTGCAATTTTTGATTCAAAGGACTATTCTCCTGATAATGAGAATGTATCTGAAGAAATTTTTGATTTATTAGAACAAACTAAAGATTTATATGAACCTCAACCATTAGGTGGTGATAAGATGGGAGGTGATAACTCAGATTTACAAAATGAATTATTAAAGGCTTTAGATGATATTGCTGGTACTGCAATGGACTGTTTCAATACCAGTGATGAGAATATGGATCCTACTACTAAAGCTGAACAAGAAAAATTGTTGAAGGAATTGGAACAAGGATGTCCTCAACAATAATCATGAACACTTCTCTGTAAATATATAATTATTATTATTTTTGTATCATATACCGTCTACTGCCATCTAATATAAAATGCATCCGTTGTTTTGAGATTGGGAAGAGTATAGACAAGATGAATTGATATGTATTGTTAAAGTATGCGTATTTGGTATCAGAAATATATCTGGATTGATAATGGTTGAGATAGATTATCATTGGGAACATTATTTTGAGAACTCGAAATCTTTTGTCGTTGTAGTCTCTATGGTGACATGATTTATTATAAAGTACAGTTATAAGTAAAAAAAAATCATATAATCACAAAACATTTTGGTACTTCTTACTTGAATTGCATGTAATATATTTCTCAATCCAATGGAGTATATAATTATATCTACAGTCTTCCTTAAAGTTATATTGGAAAGACGTCATTATAGTCCCAGTTAAAATTTTTCAACTTAAAATGTTTAACTCATCGCTCTTTTTGATGGAGTTTGCCATATTTGTTTGAAGAAGTGAGGATAGGATATATAGACGGTTACTTGCTAACATAATTAGGTTGGTGAAACAGATAGATAATAATAGTACAAAATGAGTTCTCAAATAACTGATGCTGTCCTAGCGGACAGGATGATAGGACTAATTTCATTAGAACCAGAAGAAATTCAAAAGCAGATTACTAAGCTTCCTGCTAGTGTTAAGAGTTTTGTAGCTGACGAAGAATATCTTAAACAATCTCAACGTAAGGAAGCCATCTATTCAGAAACATCAAGATATAGGGAGCTATTACTAAATTGGATTAAAGATCATCCCAATGATGAACTGCTTGCAAACAGAATGAAATTATTAGACAATGTTAATAAACGTATTTCCATATATGATAGCCCACATTATTCCTGGTTAGAGGATTCTCCAGAAATTGAAAACGTATTTATAGAGTTTGATAGAATTGCAAACAAATTTCTAGGTTTAAATGAAGGTATGTTTACCTATGAAGAAGTTCATGGTTGTATGAAAGAAAAGTTAAATAGAATGGGTTATGAAAAGCAAGCAATGCATGGATTAGTTCTTGAAACTAGAGACGCTTGGAAAGAAGAATTAAAATCAAAACAATTAGTCAATCTTGACTTAATAGCAGCTCTGGAGAAAGAAGTCAAATTGTTAGATCAAATAATTGCATTTTATGAATCAAAGGATTATTCTTCAGATGACGAAGAACAATGGAAGCAATTATATGACTTACTTGGTCAAACAGCCGAATTTGGTACTGAAGGACCAAACATCCAGGAATTATTTTACAAAAATCTTATGGAAAGTAATAAATCAGGGATAAGTAAAGAGTTTAATTATTATGGTGTTCTAAGTGTTAAAAGAGGGTTGAAAAATTTCCTGAAACAAAATAAAGATACTACATTCAATTCCAACGATTTAGTCATGAGAGAATTAGATAATATTAATAAATTGATTTCGATTTATGAATCTAAAAATTATTCATTAGACGATTCTGCCATTGTTAGAAAATTGAGTAAGTTAATACATGAACGTGATTTAATTTGTATTGAAAAACAAACCCTCCAAAGTAATGTAAATAATTCGAGCTCTAATGGAACACCTGATATTAGTAATATTATGGAAATATTGCTTAAAGCTCAGGAAAATTCTTTACCATGATTAAGATATTAAGTGATGGTGTTGTGTCGCATTTGCATAAATTTGCCGTCAGATTAAAAGAATAGTGGAAGAAAATGGGCAATACTAATCCCATACAAAAATCTTTATAATATAACTAAATTAAATTATCTATACATATGAAGGCATACATTCTTCTAATCTTCCTGCATTTAATAGTGTTTGCTGATATTCTATTCTTTTTAAAAAATAATATACTATGGCGGTTATTTTACCACATACCTAATAAAAACTTATCATTTGATACCAAGATGGTTTTACATCATAGATTTTAGATTATGTAGTTAAGGTAGTAAATAATATCCTATTCTCATTCAAATATTAAATAGACATTATCTGGTTTTTGAAATAATTAGTGACTTTAACACATAAACATTGTGAAAACCTCTAAAAGTAAATCCAATACTATTGAATTGAATATTCAACCAAGTTTCAATATCTTTATCGATAGACTGATTGGCACTTTTTCATAACAAACATGCATTTGAAGGGCAAGATAGCAAGATTTCTATGGATTTAAAAGAGTTTTACCCAGTATTTGGCCGTTGCTCCCCTCTTTTTTTTTTAAAAGTCAGGAATACGCCTCTACTTTACTGTACAAAGAGTGTCTATTAAACTGGATTTCCAAAAATGAAGAAGATACAAGATTGAAAAGTAGAATAAGATTGTTAGAAAATTTATGCAAATGTATTTCATTATATAGGAGATGAGATTACGATGATGAAAATTTGAACCACTATTAGAGGAATTTTTAAAGAATATGATGATATTCCGGATAAGTTTTTGGTTCCCCAAGAAGGGAAGTGTACTTAAGAACAAGCGTTTTCTGCTATGCAAAAAAATTTCAACAGACTTTTTTATTGTAAAGATGTAATGGTCGATGCAATAGATAAATTCAAAAGTGCACTGCAAACTTTAAAAAAAAAGAGAGAAATTGACATATATAATAAAATTCAAAAGTTTTATGAGTCTCCTAATTACCCGCCAGATGATGAAGTACAGTGGGATGAAGTATATGCATTATTTGAAGAAACTCATAACTTCCACTTTGGGGAAACAAAAATAGAAGATTTTTTTGTCTCTATATGAAACGTCAGAAGAAATAGATCATGCTTTCTTTAAATTGCTAGAAGAGTATGAAGAATCTTAAAGCTGCTACAATGCAAAAGAAGAATATTAGAACGTTAAGAACATTTAAAGTGGACGTAAAAAATATTAAGTTGCGAGAGTGACAGTGAAGTAGACGCTAAATACAGATGCAATTAAATTTTCGAGCTGCTAAAGTGACACAAAATATTTTCAGTAAATAATATATTTAAATATATATAAACTGATATACATTTTATTACTCCGAAACTAACAAATACCTTGCAATTGACATAAGATTAAGGTAGTTACTCTCTGAAATAAACTGAAATAAACCGTGTATGTCTCTATCTCATCGCCTAATCCGGTAATTATTAACCGCCCAGTCACGCGTAGTAGTCATGTCACAATTTTTTTTTCAGTTTGCGCGGTAAAAAAACAACTTTAATTCAACTGAAGTATTTGGTTTATATAAAGGAAGGGGATCTCTGAAATTTGAGTTTCTAGTTTGGAAATTAGAATGGACAAGAACCAAGC
This sequence comes from Monosporozyma unispora, assembly GCA_003708525.3. Taxonomy (NCBI): domain Eukaryota; kingdom Fungi; phylum Ascomycota; class Saccharomycetes; order Saccharomycetales; family Saccharomycetaceae; genus Monosporozyma; species Monosporozyma unispora. Next base: position 127,588 of record PPON03000005.1, on the reverse strand, counting down.
GGAAAAAGGCTAGAAGGAAATTGTAAGATGTTTGTGTCCAGAAGATGTTTGTCCACTACTAGACAATTAGCTAAAATTAAGGTTAAGACCCCAATTGTGGAATTAGATGGTGATGAAATGACTAGAATCATTTGGTCCCAAATTAAAAATAAATTAATCTTACCTTATTTAGACGTTGATTTGAAATATTATGATCTTTCTGTCACTTCTCGTGATCAAACCAAGGATCAAATTACTAAAGATGCAGCCAATGCTATTAAAGATTATGGTGTGGGTATTAAATGTGCTACTATTACCCCTGATGAAGCTCGTGTTAAAGAATTTAATTTAACTAAGATGTGGAAATCACCAAATGGTACTATTAGAAATATTCTTGGTGGTACTGTGTTTAGAGAACCAATTGTCATTCCAAGAATTCCAAGATTAGTACCAGGTTGGGAAAAACCAATCATTATTGGTAGACATGCTCATGGTGATCAGTATAAAGCCACAGATTTAATTGTTCCCGAGGCTGGTAAATTAGAATTAGTTTATACTAATGCTAGAACCGGGTCCAAGGAAACTTTAAATGTCTTTGATTATAAAGGTGCTGGTGTGGGTCTTGCCATGTATAACACGGATGAAAGTATTACCGGATTTGCTCATTCTTCATTTAAATTAGCTTTAACCAAGAAATTAAACTTGTTTTTATCTACTAAGAACACTATCTTAAAGAAATATGATGGTAGATTTAAAGATATCTTCCAAGAAATTTATGAATCCACTTATAAGAAACAATTTGAACAATTAGGTATTCATTATGAACATCGTTTAATCGATGATATGGTCGCTCAAATGGTTAAATCTAAAGGTGGGTTTATCATGGCTTTGAAAAATTACGATGGTGATGTTCAATCTGATATTGTCGCCCAGGGGTTTGGTTCTCTGGGGTTAATGACCTCTGTCTTGGTCACACCAGATGGTAAGACTTTTGAATCCGAGGCGGCTCATGGGACTGTCACTAGACATTACAGAAAGTTCCAAAAAGGTGAAGAAACCTCTACTAATTCTATTGCCTCAATTTTCGCTTGGACTCGTGGTATTGCCAAGAGAGGTGAATTAGATAAGACCCCAGACGTAGTCAGATTCGCTAACATCCTTGAATCTGCCACCTTGAACACTGTGCAAGAAGATGGGATCATGACCAAAGACTTGGCTGCCACTTTAGGTAAATCTGACAGATCCTCGTACGTGAACACTGAGGAATTCCTAAACGCCGTCGAAAAGAGATTACAAAAGGAAATCAAGTCTGTGGATTAGACTCCAAAAGCCATATCTATATAATCCTGATATATAAACTGTTATAAACTGTTATGTTACACTCTCTTATGTCTTCACATTGTTATCATAGTGTTTGCTTCACAATGGCTCGAGAACTATTGGTTAGTAACTAAAGTCCGAAACGCTTTTTTGAAATATAAAAGTACTTCACAAACCAGGATTTGCTGGGAGTTTAGCTCTTCTTGCCAACGATTGACAAGACCACCACAAGCACAACTACAACTAACCATAACTACACAATTATGCCTATACAGCCAATCCAAGGGGCCTTCAAGAGAAGGGCTTTACTAGATATTATTTTCGGGGTCGCAGTCGGTGGATCCTTAGCATCATATTGGTGGTGGGGGTTCCATAAGGGCAAGATCAACAAGAGAGAAGCCTTCTATGCTCAATTAGCTGAGAGTAAGAAACAAGAGTAAGTCATCCACTCTCTTTTTTACCACATTTTATATATATATTTTGTTATATATTCATAATTATATAGTCCCCTCTCTCTCTTTTGTTTATTTATTCATTTATTTATTTTATTTTAATATAAATCTATACCTCTCTCTCTTTAAACTTTTGCTAAGATATTATTTGAAGAAGGGAGACACGCAAATATGTCTGTGCAGGTGAAGAAGGTTAGTGAACTTATTAGCTTGATATCCCATCCCACAAGGTTGGATGTAATACCATTAATACAACGGATAAAATCTGATCAAGCAGTCCCGATAGATCCTTTAGTGACGATGGCTCGAGCGTTTCTAAACACACAGTTATTGAAAGAACAGTTGACACTGTATAGGAGATCCAAGACAGACGTGAATGGGTACGATTTCAACTGGAATGATAAGAGAACAGGTCATAACTATAATAGAACCCATTCATTAAACAAGTATCTCACCCAATTTGTCACTGAAAACCATCTTTATGGAATTTCAATGCCAGGAAACACACTGAAAAGCACACATCAAGCAATCCCGCCTAGAGTAGTCCATGCAAGAGATAATAGAGCTGTCTTAATCACATTAGGATGGTGTCAATTACAAAACTGTCTGGATCTACAGAAAGTACACTCTTTAATCATATCCAACGATGTCCTTAAAGTGTATAACTGAATATTTTATTTTATTTCCCTTAATGAAATTTCAAGAAATAAAATTAAGGTATACGTGTATTTGATACAGCAAGTTATACTAACTTACTAGATTGATTAAACTCAATTCAAATAGGTTTTAAAAGCAAAAATCAAACAATGTCCTTATACAACGCTATCATATTCGGCATCTTAGTGCTAGAAGTTATTATTTTTTCATTATTAGCATTACCTATCCCTACTAAATATAGAAAACCATTAACCCTTGTGTTAATTAAACCATTTAAATATCCAACTGTACAAATCACTGTGAAATGTGTCTTAGGTTTCATTTCTTTATTATTTGCTGACTCTATTAATAAAGTTTATAATATTAATCATAATGAATTAGGTCAATTGAAAGGGATGGTTCAAGGTACAGAAAAGATTGAAATCATGTCAAGAAAATTTTTACAACAAAGAAATATGTATTTAACTGGTATAACTTTATTCTTAACTTTTATTGTCACAAAGACTTTTGATTTAGTTGACGAATTATTAACTTTAAAGTCTGATTTAAGAAAGGATGAATATTTTAATAAAGATAAATTACGTACTATGATCAAAGAAAAAGATCAAGAAATTGATAATTTGAAAGAAAAAGTCATTGCTTTACAACAAGAAGAAATTTAATGTTTAAATAATTATTATATTTATAATTGTCTATCTATACTTCAATTCGTATATAGTCTTTACTATATAAATTCATAAAATCATAATATTCTATCATGGTTAAATTAAATGTCTTAATAAAATTATGCAATTGCACTAATGTATTTATATCATTGGTTTGCATGGCGATTGGTGTGGTTACGCTTAATTTCATTGAATCAATATCGATATTATATGTAGAAAGATCAAATTGTAATCGTTGTGGATCCATATTTTCATCCTTGACAGATTCAGTGTTACCATTGACAACATCTGGAATATTTTTCCATTTATTATTATATCTTTCAATATAATGTTGTTGATTCTTACTATATGGCATCATAACATTTTTAAAGATTGGTACCACTTTATATGAAAATGTAGGTATCTTGGGTATTGGAGTATCATTAACTTTATCATCTTCCTCATCTTCATCCATATTGTCCTCATCGTCATCATCTTTGTCGTCGTCATCATCATCATCACCTTTAATATCTTCTTTAATGTTTTCCTCCACAGGTACAACAAAATCTTTATCAAATGATATATAAGGTTTCTTATTATAATGATGTCTTATCTTTTTATGTGATAAGACATATTTCCTATTATTATCAAACAATAATAAAGAGTCAACATGACTAGATTTCTCATATGATTGAAATTTTAATTCATTTTCACTTAATAATTGATCATATCTATCCTGTAATTGAAGTAAATATGGTATTATCAACAATTTATTTGGTTCATTAGGTAAAAATCTAAATACAATCAATTTATTGATAAGAATTAAAGTTTGTGAATATTGGAAATTTGTTAACTCTTTTAATGATATGATTTCTTTTATAATGGTTAACTGGTTTTCTGTTGGGATATATTTCCATATATTAAACAAAAATTTTAATATATTGATTTGATTTTCAAATGATAACGTCTTAAGACTATGTACAATAATCTTTGTCCAAGGATCCCAATTTATCATTTTTCCATAATCATATTGATCTAATATTATCATTGTTAAATATTTGTTAAAGATTAAATTTGTCAATTGTGTTTCATAAAGTGAGATCTTACTCAACTGTAGTAATTGTTTATTGTCATACTGTAATAAAATGGAACATATCTTTTCTGTATCTTTAATCTCCATAAATAATTGATATAAAGGTTCTTTCCACAACCTTAACATTTGAAATCTTGTTTCTATAAATTCTGAAAGAGATTTATTTGTCTTATGGTAATTTACCAATTTATCTAATTGAATATTTGCATTGGAACCATTCGTATTATTATTCTTAATACCACCATTATTCACTTGTCTTGTTATCTTACTAAATTTACTAATATCTTGTTGAAAATTTTTGTTTACAGTGTAATGAATAACAATTTCACTACCATAGATCAAATCATGAATATTTGATTGAGTCAATCCTACCCCAGTGGCGTCACAAAATAATAACATTAAACGCCAATAATGCCATGTAAATGATAAAAAAGTTTTCTCCTCTTGTAAATATGATATAATAATATTAAAACATTTCACATTATGTGTCTTTGGTGCATTGTATTTAATTCTGGGAAAATTTCTTGTACGTTTAAAAGTATGCGTCTTCCATGGTAACAAAATATCATTATGATCATTAGTAGTTTTAAATTTACCCTTTGTTAAAAGGTTTATTACCAATGTATTGTATTCTAATGTATCTGGAAGAAATATGAACGCTAGAGCGTTTAATAATCCTAATTGTGCATGTAATAAATCATTAAATTGTTTAATGTATTGATAAGTAAAATTTGATTTGGAGTTCCTATTCAATTGAGATGTGATGTAATGACAAGTTAATAATAAATAATTGCAATAAATGTTCAAATCTTGTTCCATGTCATCAATACCATTCGGCAGACATATTAATAAATCCATAATTCTTGAGATACATTCCATGAATGTGGTTAATACAGGAAGTTCTAACCTAGTGGCATGTGTTCTGGAAATTCGAAGATTATTTAACATTGTCACCCACCAGTGGTTAAGTACTTGTCTTAATGATGGAGTGATATATGTTTGATCCCATTTTCTTAAGGATTTTAACAACCCATAACGAAGGACAGTTTGGATTTTATCATCCCAAATTTTTCTTTCGTCTTCAGAATCATCATTCAATTCAATTTTATCTCTCTTGTTAAATATGGTAACAAATTGGTTTAGGATATGGAATAAATGTGCATCATCAGTGATATCTGGGTTCTTTTGTAATAGTAATTTTAACTCATCACCTTCATTTTGGGTCTCATCCTCATCATTACCCCTTTGCCACCTATCAAGAAACCTGTTACTTCTAGCAAAGGCTCTCAATGATTCCATCTTTCCTAGTTTATTTCGAATGGTATGGCCCGGTTCTTATCTGAATGTCTTCTTCTTCTTCTTTTATTAGTTTCTCAATCAACTTCAACCCTTTTTTCAGCAAATTTTCTCCCAAATAATATTTCTAATGTCTAGTAGCTACCACAAATGCAACAGAGGTTGAATCCTCTTTACTTGTCTCTCTTTGCAACTATTATTGAAGACTAAATAGCATTATAGATTGTGTCAAATTTCAATGTTTATACCAAAATACCGTTTTCGATGATTTTTGGCAATTTGGTGGAAAATTTGACATTTTGTCAATCTTTAAATTTGAATTGAAATCTAAATAAGTGAACGCAATTAATAGAGGGAAATAGATGGTTTATTAGAACAGTTCAGTTGAATAAAGAGAGTAGTAATTAGACAGGTTGGTTTGAGAGAGATAATATATATATAATTACAATTACAAATGTCTGAACCGGCTCAAAAAAAACAGAAACTTGAAGAGCGTGAAAAATCACCTTCTTTAAGTGACCCAAATGAGCCATTAACCCAGAAGGATGTAATTTATTTCCAAAAGGAGGCCTTATTTAGATGTTTCAATCAGAAGAGAAACCAGGTTAATTTGCTCCAGGAAAAATTTGATACGTTAAAGACAGATTATTTGGAGGTTTCTATGAAATTATCTAATATCATCGCGTTAATCGTTACATTGGCTAAATTCTTGGAATCTATTATTAATGGACAACAAGCTGTGGTGGGTCCTGAAAAGGATGATGATCTTGCCATCTTGGCTAAGATTTCTGAAGGTGACGAAGAGAAAATCATTCAATTGAGTGATTCATTTATGAAGATTTTAATGAAATATTTTGGTATAGATAAATTACAACAACATGATGGTATTGATTTAGAACATTTATCAAGTAGTATGAAGCTATTACAAAAGGAAAAAAAATCTTTATCTATTGAAAATAGTAATCTTTTAAAAGAATTAGAACAAGTGAAAAGCTATTATGAGACTCTTTTAAAGAAATATGATAGAAATGATTCAGTAAGTATCAAACGTGTATTTGGTAAAGAAATTGAAGGTGAAGGTAAGGCTGCAGAAGAAGCTAATGATTCTGAAACGAAAAAACAACAAGAAAATGATAAACAAGAACCTATAGTGAAAACTGAACCTTCCCCTAAAAATGATACAACAGCCGCTGAAGTCATTTCCACAACTACACAAATTCATGATGATGATTCTAAGTTCCAAGAGTATAAAGATAAAATAATAGATTTGAAAAATAATATTGAAACATTAGAAACTATAATAAAAAATTTAGAAACTACGAATAAAACCAGTATTGATAAGATTGCTAAATTAGAAACTGAATTATTAGCTAGTAATGATCGTAATAAAGAAATTATTACCACACAGGATTCATATTTAAACAAAATTGAATCCTTAACTAAGGAGAACAATGATTTAGCCAAAGTTAATGATTCCTTTTTACAAAAGTTTCAATCTTTAACTAGTGAACGAGAAATATTTTCAAATAAACTAACAGAAACTTTTAAAAATAATTTAGATAACGTTTTGAAGATTAATAATACTTTAGAAAAGGATTTAGTAAGAATTAGAACCGCCAGAGATGATTTATTAAGTAAAGTTGCTATCTTGGAGACACAAACTAAGAAAAGTGAACTAATCGAGGATATTACTAAATCATTAAAATTATCAAATGAACAATGGTCTAAATTTACAAATAGTAATTATAACAATAATGATGTTCTAACTGGTGGATCATCTGGTGAAGAAGTGTTGATTAAAGAAATTAAAAATATGGAAATTGCATTTAAATCATTGACTGAATTGAACAATAAGAAATATTCTAATTTAATGAATTCTGAATCTGTGATATCAAAATTAACCATTGAAAAGACTAAAGCTGATCAAAAATATTTTGCTGCAATGAGATCAAAGGATTCAATCTTAATTGAAAATAAGAATTTATTAAAGACTGTAAATAAATCTAATGAATTTATTATTCAATTAAAAGATAGTGAGAAGATTTTACAAAAAAAGATTAAATCATTACAAGAGCAATTACAACTTGTCGAGGCTAATGGTAACTCATTAATGAATACAAGTAAGATGGAAACACGTAAATTCAATGAATTAAACAGTACAATTTTAAAATTAAACAAAATGATCACATATTATAAAGATGAAAATGCTAAATCAATTACTAAATTAAACGAATTGACCCTGGAACGTGATTCTGCCATTAAGGATAAAACCACTATGGAATTAGAAAATAAACAAGGTAGAGATACAATTATTAGATTACAAGAGAGATTAAAGGCAAAGGGTTTAAACAGTGATCTTGAAGATACAAAAGATTCTCAAAATATGGATAAAGATGAATTGAAAGATGAATTAGAAAATTTTAGAACTCTTGTATATTGTTCATTATGTTCAAAGAATTGGAAAAGTACTGCCATTAAGACTTGTGGTCATGTATTTTGCGAAGATTGTGTGAAGGAAAGATTAGCGGCTAGAATGAGAAAATGTCCAACATGTAATCATCCATTTGCTGCACCAGATTTAGTCACTATCCATTTATAATGTAACAGTAATAGTAGTAATAAAAAGATAACATATATAAATATTTATAAATATGCATTGGATAGATCGTCTTCATTTGTTTTATATCTTCTTCTTAAACTGGTGGTTTAAGACCTCATCGAAAGTTGTTCTGACAGCCTGCAAAACCGGGTAACGACTCTTACTTTTATATAAAAAAAAAGCATGAAATAAATTTTCAATGGAAGTTTTAAAGACACATTCCACTGTTTCAATTCTTAAACAGTGAACATAACAAGAGTATCAATCGAATGAATTACTCACAATTCGAGTTTCGAAATGTATTATTTCCTTTCTATTATTAAAAATAATATTTATAATAATAATAATAATAAATATATATTAAAATGATGATAATTTTTTATTTTTCGTTGATCTAATGAGAACAGAAAAGTGGTTGGCATGCAAATGGACTACTTTTTGAAGATGTATCTATTTATAAAATATTAATCTTGATATCTTTTATCGTTCTGATATAGATATTGTTTAATTTTTATAGCTATAATGGAATGATCTTTTAATGTAATGAGTGATCAACATTTTTATGTCATAGTTACACTGATAATATAATATTATATTATTATTATGGTTATTATTATTAATTTTTAATTTAATACCTTGATAAATTGTAATTGTAATGTTGAAGATTATACATATTCTTGAAAGTATTTTGTTATCATTGCAATGGATATGAAATGAAAAAAATATTAGATAATGTTAAATGATTTTAATATTGAAATATATTATATAGCTGTAAAAATGATTATAATTTATATTATATATTTAAATTTAAGCATCTTCTTCAACGGTAACGGTTTGTAAACCCTTGGCGGAAGCAACAAAGACAGGTTCAACATAAGAGAATAATGGGTTTTTAGCATCTTCTTCTTCGTTTCTCTTTCTAGAGATTCTTAATCTTAATCTGTATTCAACACCCTTAATACCTCTCTTCCAGATGGCTTGGTTTAATTCTGGAGCTAATCTAACATCTTCAGTACCCATGTGTAATTTGGCGAACTTCTTGATTTCCTTGACAGCCTTTGGAGCTCTCTTCTTGAAGCTAACACCGTGTAACTGTTATAAAAAAATAAATTAATAGTTATAATAAAACGTTTAAGAACGGTTTAATATATTTATAAATATAATCCTTGTTAGTAAAAAAGTTCAATATAGTAATAGTTCAATTGTAGAGATGTAATTTTCTTTTGTTGTTTTCATTCCAATAAAAGTAGCTGTAAATGTATTGTGGTTATAATATTTGGATATTCCACTATTCTAATATATCAATCAATCAATAGTCTTATAATTTAATATAATTTCAAATTTTCAATCTCCATTAAATCAATAAATAATTGTACATACTCTTTTGTGTAAGTTGATGGTGTATTCACGAGTGACAACGTCTTTTAAACCGGCCATTTTTTCGAGTATATGTGCTTAATTAATTCTATTATATGGGATATAATATCAATAATATCAAATTTCAATACATTATTTTCATATATTAGTTTTAATTAAAATTATTCAATGAATCTTTCAATATCTTGATTGTCTGTCTGTGGTAGTAATTGGTAATCTGGGCTGGATTAGCCTGTGGTCTGGAGGGCATGAGACGATGCTAGACGGGTGGCCAGAGGGAGACTGGACAGAAGGCCACCATGCCAGAAGGAGCAGTGAGAACCACACTCTGTCTAGCATAGGAGACACTACCTAGGTCCAACAAACAAGACCTCGCCAGGGAGACACACTCTGCCTAGCTCTCTGTCTGGCACCACCACCACCACTCTCCCGTCTCTCGGTCCCTCTGCCTGCCTGTTCTCCCAGGCTAACTGCCAGCAAACAAAACCCGCTGCGTCCCTTTCTGCCAAAAACAGACGCACAAAGTTGCTGCCCGATCGGGAAACTCCGTGAAACGGACAGTCCAAAAATCCGCAGGACAAAAGCTCATTGCGGTATGGGTCTTGCTATTTTAAATACAGTCCCAACTTTCAAAACCAAATTTTCCAAACAAAGAAATTCAATCTAAAGGGATATTCAAAGGTGAAATAATATATTAAATAAATAATAATGGCATCGAAAAAGACAAGAGGAACAGACACAATAGACTCAGTGAAGAGAATACCCACAAACAACAATTTTATGCTCCATAGAATATGACTACTACCGTAGACACGACTGCCACACAACAGAGAGACAACTCTATGGATCCAAACGAGGCATATAGACGCACTCAATCCAGAATCTTATCCTTACAAGAGACTATTCTGGACTCGTCAAAGGATATGCAATTAAAGGAGAAACCTGTGAAAGAAGAAGAGAACAAAGACGAAACAATCAAAATTGACTCCAGTAAGATTCTCAACTATACAAAGAACAAATATAAGACTGTACCCAAGACAATTCAATGGTTGACATATAATCCATTTGGTTGTTCCATAAAGGATAAATTTTTAAATCCAAAACAGGAACATTGTGAAAATAAATTTGAATTGATCTTAGAAGATTTCCCACCCTTTTTACCTGATTTAAATCATAATCTAATTAACAAGATAATAACAGTTTATATTCCTAATGAAATTATATCACAATATTTAAAGGATCCCTTGAGTAATAAAAGATGGGTTAATAATGAGATTTGGGGGTCTGATATTTATACTGATGATTCAGATATTATACTTGTATTAAAACATATGGGTGTTTTCCAAAAGGTTATCACAATTGATTGTATTTGTGAAGATGCTGTCATGGGACAATGGAATATTGAAAATAGTGATATTATTGTCAAATTACTTATATTAGATACATTACAATCCTATCAAGGATCAAAAAGAAATGGGATAAGGACAAGGGATTGGTTGGGACCACAATTACATGATGGATTGAGTTATGGTATTTATTCTATTGAATTTAAAACAAGAGATCAATCTGTGACTACATCAACTTGGGTTTAAATCATTACTTGAACTTTCTTTAAATAAATAAAATTATATAAAAATTCATTTTTTTTGTAAAAGTAAATTGTAAATTTAGAACCCTTATAGCAATTAAAGCTTTAAAAGCTTAAAAAATAAAGAAAGTTAACCTTAACAAGGTCAACAAATGAATAATGCTACGAAGCAGATTGATTGGATCAATTACTTCACCAGGAATTTCTTCTATTTTATCATTAAATGATTCAAATAGATTATTAGTCGCTAAGAAAAATGGTGATATTGAAGTTTATTCAAATGATCAAGACAAAAATTCAAATATATCACAGTTTAAATTATTTCAAACATATTCTAATCTATTAAGAAATTTGCCCAATGCATCCAATTTAGATCTAACAATTAAAGATCTATTATATTCAAAGGAATTAAATACAATTTTCATTAAATGTAAATGTCTTCTTGTATTATTAAATAGTACAAATTTACATTTATATGATAAAATATATGATAAAAGAGGAATCAAACAAGCATGGATTAAGACAACATTAACATCATCTTCTACAATAACGTCAGATGATGGTAATGTGGAAAATTCAATGACTTTTTTAATCTATACCACAACAAAATCAAATAAATTAAGAATATTGATTTGGGTCGGGAGAATATATAAACAAATGTTAGAAATCTCTCTACCTAAACAATCTACAGATCCCATGATAAAATCTTTGGGAATTGTTTTACAAGGTCAATCTCTTCTATTCACAATGTCGAGTGGTGTTTATCTATGGAATTTTAAATCTATGGCATTACATAATTTGAATAAATCCAAATCATCATCACATTCCACCATTTCCACTTCAAATATAATTTCACCATATTTGGTTAAGATTGATAAAGTTTTCACTAAAAAATATCCTGATAATGTAGTAGATGCTATAACAAGTTTAAAAGATTATACTACAAATGGACTATTATCCCCCATAGATAACAGTTCAATAACGAGTAATGATTCAAAACAAACCAAACATAGGTTTTGGGGATCATCACATAAAACTACTCCCTCATTTGAAATTAATCAATCAAAAGAAATACGATATATTTTTAAACCACATTCAAATGATAATATTTTGATCTTAGATGGTATGACACAAAATTTATTGGTGGTTAATATTAATGAAACTAATGAATTAAATAAATTAATTGCAATGGAAAAGAAACAATTCTTTCAGTGGAATAATAAATTTAATCATTTCCATTATATGTCATCGGACCTTTTAATGTTACATAATGAAAATACAATAAAATTTGTAGATTACAACAATGGATTCACATTCTTACAAGAAACAATTGGTCATGGTATCAAACAAATTGTGAAATTACCTGGTATATTTTATTTAGTATGGACTCAAGATGATCAATTATTATTATATACATATCAAGTAGATGATGATGATGAACAATACGAACCTTCCACAATAGCAAACAGTTGCAACACGAGTAGAACAAACTTAACACAAATGACAGATACTCAATCTACTGATAGTGAATTTTCTATATGTGGGATGTATCATGATTCATCATTTTATCAACTTTGGAGAAAGGTATTATTTTATAGATTTTTCCTTGAGTCACCATTTGCATTACAATTATGTGTCTCAGATGATCCACAGGAATCATTAGATATTTGTGCCATGAAGTTAAGAGATTTGACTGTTATGTGGTGTTTACAAATGTTTGCAACTTTACAAAATAGCATGAATAAATTAATATCCAATGATTCCATTGCAAAAAAGAAGGATAATAATAACATTATAGAATATTTGAATAAAATAGAAGAAGTTGTCATAAGAGATATATTCAATTTTTTTATTGTAATGTGGGCACCACCGCAATTAATCATTGTCAAGACCTTCCCTCCTGAAATCTCGTATTTAGTGGCATTCATCTCACAACAAGAACATAAATGTCATGATGCAGCTGTATCTCCACAAGATTCGGAGAAAAAATACAAGATCAATCCAAATCTAATTCAAAAATGGGTATTACCATATTTAACTGATATGAGACGTCATTTAAGAAATCTTTTAGCTCAACAAGAACAATCCAAATCAAATGGAACTATAACATGGAATTACGAAAATAGACATATCCCACAAGATCTTGATTTTTTCTTATTAGATAGACATGGTTCTATACATATTGAAACAATGTTGACTTTATTGGAAACTGTTCTTTTTAAGACTTATATTCTTTATATTCCTTCTATGGTAGGACCTTTAATTAGAGTTGAAAATTTATGTGATAAATCTGTAGTAATTAAGGATTTGAAAAAAATGAAGATGTTTCATGAATTAATTGATTTTTATTATCAAAGGAAGATGCATCATGATGCCTTGGAGTTTTTATTTAATGAATTGGATAATGAAGAAAATCAAGATGAAGTTAATCAACCTGATTTAACAATCAAATATTTAAAACGTTTACCAAATAAAAATTTGAAAGATTTATTTCATTATTTAAGTAAACTAATCGATACCCTTCAAGATGTGGAAATAAGAAATAATATTATAAAATCTATATTTGAGAACACAAGTCCAGTTAATCTTAAAAGAGATAATTTGAAAGTGTATCAATTCATTGATAAGATAGATAAATCGTTATCCTTAGAATATTTAGAATTTATTATCCACACTATTAAAGATATTAATCCTGAAATGTTTGCTAACCTGGTTGCACGATACATTTCTCAATTGACCGATGTGAATATGGATAAGTTAGAAGAATTTCTCAAAAGTAATTTACAATATAATCCCAATGAGATATTACACATTTTAGAGGTTAGATTGTTAAATGCCACTGTTCCCTTTGAGGATAAACAATTTATCGAATTGTTACAAATATATCCGCTTTACAGATTGAATAGTCACGAAAAATCCATCGATATTTTGTTCAACAAATTGAATGATTATAAAAGAGCATCAGATTATTGTTATGATGTGTATTCAAATGATGCAAAAATTGGTTCAAGCGTTTTACTTTACCTTTTACATTCAATTATTAAAAATACATATCCTGGAGAAGATCAAACCATAAACACAGATCAATTATTCACATTTTTACAGGATCATAGAGATAAATTAAATATCGTTGAAGTATTGAAAGCTTTACCAACTGATTTCCCATTAAAGGATATCAAGAATTTCTTAATCTATTCAATAAGAAATGAGAAAATGAATAATGAAAGTTTATCATTGAAGAAAAACGTTTTGCAAGTAGAATTGACCAATGTGAAATATTCCATTAACCATAAATCATCAGCATTTATTGAAGTTAATTCAAATAACACATGTAAAGTGTGTAATAGAAATTTCCATTCTTTAAGTACAGAAAGTGTTTATTGGTTTACAATGCCTAATGGGAAAGAAATTACTGTTCATTATAACTGCGGGAAAGCATTGGAGAATAGATTACAAAATACAAAACAACGTAGTTCTAATGCTATTCAACCTATGAATTTAACTGATTTGAAGAAGTACATGTATAGTGACAATAATTGATACTATATTAGGGACAATTTTATTTTTAATATACAAATATTTTAAGTACAAAGTATAAAAAAATAATCGATAACATTTGCATTTAATGAAGAGACAAGGGAAAGTAATAATGAAACAAAGAGAGAAATTTGATATGCGAGAAAATTAATCAATGTTATAAATTGATTTTTATAATAAATATTTGAGATAAGGTACAGATAAAAAATATATATATGTATAAAGATAAAATATATTCTTTGAAAATTTTTTTATTTATTTATAGAAATGTTTAAGTAAAACATAATGTTTTGTGTGGTAATGAAATTGGTGGAAGAGGAAGAAAGAAAGAAGTCAATGAATTATTCAAGCTATAAAGTAGCTAAAGAATCGAATAAGACAGAAATACTTTCACCGTAATGATCACGACGAATACATTCAGCAAAAATGGAAGAAACGTCAATGACAACTAATTTCTTAGATTTACTTGAACTTTCCTTGGAGATTGGATAAGTGTTAGTGACAACAATTTGATGAATATATTGACATTTTTCTAATTCTTCTAAGCAATCACCAGTAAATATACCATGAGTGGCAATAACGTAAACTCTTTTAGCACCGCAATTTTGAACTAAATGTTCAGCGGCACTAATGAAAGAACCTGGTCTATCGACCATATCATCTAAGATAATAGCGGCACGATCACGAACGTTACCGACTAAAGTGATTAATTTTTCCTTTTGAACGGCAGAGGCATCAGCATCTTCATCTTCAGAGTCAGCAGCATCATAAGTACCACCTAAGGCGTAGGAGTGAGAATCACTGACAGACATGGAAAGATCTTCATCATCAGTTTCCATGGCGACTTCATCTTCAATATCATCAGCTTCATCATCACCAATGACATGACCATTACGGATTCTAGCGGTTTGAATACCGTTGGTTAATATAATATTTTCTTCTTCATCTGGATTATCACCTGGTCTAACAATTGGTCTATTTTTTCTTAGCATGGACTGTTTTCTTAATTTTAATTGTTTTAAATCTCTATTTTGAGAATAAAGATCCTTAGAACGACGACGATCAGTATGAATCATGGCGAAATTAATCTTTAAAGAGTCAGCTAAAGCAGTGACTCTCTTGGTACCACCAGCATTCTTAGATACAACAACTGCATTTTGATAGTCTGGAACATATTCTCTAATCCATCTAGCTAAACTTGGACCACCATAAAGGTTATCAACTGGTTTAGTAAAGAACCCTTGCATTTGAGAAGCATGTAAATCCATGGAAACAACATGATCAGCACCTGCCATAACTAATAAATTAGCTAACATTCTAGCAGTAATGGCACCTCTATGTTTTTTCATCTTACATTGTTTAGAATAGGGGAATTGTGGGATCACAGCAGTAATCTTCTTGGCAGAACCACCTCTACACGCAGAGACTAAAATTAATAATTCCATAATATGATCATTAATGGTTGGAGAACCAGACTGAATGACATAGACATCTTCGTCTCTTACAGAAACTCCAATTTGAACAGAGGTTTCACCGTTAGCGAACTTCTTTAAAGTACATGGAGCAGGTTCAATACCTAATCTTTCACAGACTAAGTTACCTAATTCAGGGTGGGAATTACCAACGAAAACCTTACACTTACGCATATTTGTATTTATATTATTTTAAACCTAGGAAGAGGGATGGGGGGATGTTATTGCTTTGAACCAATCAAAAAAAAGACTAACACAATTTAACAAAAATTCAGAAAGAAAACTGAAGCTATTGGGGAAGTAAATAACACACTGGTTTAAAACCTGAGACACACTTATCGACGTGGGTAGGGGAAGACAAGACAAGAATGCACTTGAATAACATCTCATCTCATCTTAAGAGTCTCATCAAGTTTTAATTAAACTTTCGATGCTTTTAAAATTTTCCAAAAATTTGCCAAAAAAAAAAATTGAAAAATATTCAAAAAGCTGAAATTTGATGCCCTAATGGGAAATGTGCCATTGTGACAGCAAATGATATTGTTTGCCAGAGATTAAAGTGATGGAAGGTATTTGGAAAGTGACACAAAAGAAGTAGGGATGAATTAGTCTCTATTACCTCTCTTACCATGCGATTTGTCATTCAGTTGAAATTGTAACGCCATCCCTGCATCAGTAGGGTTATTATTTACAACTTGGTTTAAGAAAGTTTCATCATTATCCAAATCATCGGCTAATCCAGTGTTTTGGAATGTAGTATGCTGTAAGAAATCACTTATCCCCGTATATGTGGCATGGGACTCGTCCTGGTGTAATTCTGCAGGTTGTTCTGTCTCTATTTCATCTCTGAATGTATCTAAATGTAATTCCATCCCAATTGCCATGGCATCATGACAATTATTTATCAAGTCATCACCACGATTCATACCAAAATTGGTGAAAGTGAATAATGTTTCCACTTGGGTATTATAGTGTCTTTCATATGTAGAATATTTTGGATATAACACTAACTCTACAGAATCAATCATATTTGAGTCTATGGGTTGTGCTGTATGAGTGAAAAATTGGTTTAACACAGGATCTCTCTCCAATGTAATGATCAACGCAAGGGAGTGACCATCATTTAATGTGGACGGGGTACCATGCGGATGGTTTGATTCAATAGCATGATATAAGATTGAAGTGTATGGGATCTGTAAACCATGGCCTAGGACGTCAAACCATAATATCACACAATTATTTAATATAAACAAATCCACAGATTCTAATTTTTGAGACTCATCATCACTATTTAAAAGGGTTAATATGAAGTCTCTCCCACCGCCAAATAATATTGATTGATCTTGTGGGAATATCATTCTTTGAGAATCATTTAATTGTCTTGGTTGTGTTTTCTTATAAATTGTTAATGGTACGACATTTTCAATTGTAGGTTTCACTGTGGCAATTTGACAAGTTTCCCTAATCTGTTGATGGTTCATTGTTAGTATGTTGTTTGTGATTGTTCTTCTACTTTTAATGTGGTTTTCACACTTTAAAGTAGTCGGTACTTAAATATATCTATTATATAAATATTTTTTTTCCTTTTCAAGATGTTAGAAATTAAAGAAAACAGTGTAAAGGACAGTGTGGAAATGAGAAGACGAGTTAATATGGTATTGTGATAAGGATATATATATATATTATTTAATTATTTATTTAAAAGTACACAAAAATTTAGAAAAGAAATTGTTTTTTTTCAATAATAACTCATGTCAAAGATCTTGATTAATGAATATTGTATCAACATGTTGATCAAAGCCATTGAATGGTGTGGCAGCAGATGAAGTATAAGCACCTAGATTTGGGAAATATAACCAATCACCAACAACAAGATCACGATTCATGTAATATTCCTTGGTGATACAATCTAATCCATCACAAGTTGGACCCCAAATAGAGACTTTATATGGATGATTTGGAGTGGATAGAGCAGAGGTAGATTGGAAATCATCATAATGAAATTGATCATTATGATAAAGGATTCTTGGAGTTGGTTCTTGATGATCGAATAAGATACAGTTCAAATTACCATAAACACCATCATTGATATAAATCATAGCTTCATCTTCGTTAACTTTACGTTTAGCAATGATGTGGGTGGCTAAAGTTAATGTAGTTTCGGCAAAATATCTACCAGGTTCAGCAATAATATTGACACCGGTAGACTCTGGGAAAAACTCTTCTAAGGATAATCTTAAGATCTTACTGGATTCTTTGAAAGAAGCTAATTGGAATCCACCACCGACATCAAGAGTCTTCAAAGGAGGTAATTCAAATTTATTAACAGCAATATCAAAGACCCAACGAGAATCTCTCACAGCTTTATATAAGGACCCAAAATCAGAAGCACCAGACCCGACATGGAAAGAGACACCAACAAGGTTTAATTGTAGGTCTTTCACAGTTTCTAATAATTCTGGTACTGCAGATAAATGAGCACCAAATTTAGTAGATAATCTACATTGTGCAGTAGAATCATCAGTAGCAATCCGTAGAAATAATTTTGCATTTGGATGGAATTTTTTAATCTTATGTAATTCTTCTACGTTATCAAACATAGTCATTTCAACACCATTTTGTTCAGCAAATCTAATATGGGATCCGACTTTACATGGGTTAGCAAAGACAATTCTTTCTGGAGATATGCCTAATTTTAAAATTGTATCAATTTCCACTTTTGAAGCACAATCAAAATTAACACCAAAGGATGCCAAAATTTTAATTAATTCATGTTGTGGGTTACATTTAACAGCATAATGTGGTTGAATACGTGGTAATTCAGTACACCAATTCTTGTATAAGTTACGTAATTCGTTAATATCACATACAAAAAATGAGTTTTCTTCACCTGGCGCACATGTGTCGTCGTTAATAGACTTAATCCGTGTTTTTAATGCATTGTAGATTTGTGCATGGTCAGAAACATGTGGTAACGGGGTTAAAGATGGATCTTTCTTGATATCCTCTAAAAGAATAGCCAATTTCTCATCATCAAAGATAGCCACAGGCTTGGAATCAATTGTATTTTGTTCGTTGGACACAATGTTAACATTGGTTAAATCAGTTAGAGTGGTTGTGGAAGAACAGGCTTCAGAATTAATCAAAGTAGTAGTGGTTGCCATACTCTCTGTTGTAATTTTATTTTCTTTGGTGATTTGTTGTTGTATAGATCTAGTAGATATAGTTGAGTATAAGAAGAATCTAACGACTGAAATACCTTGTTGAAATGGTATTTATTGTTGGTATATGTATATATATATATATATATTTGTTGTATCGGATTCGAGAGTGTTTGTTATTTGCTTAAGCAAATTAGATGGGTTGCTTATTTTTGTTTAAATATGATTTTGTTTGCAATTCCAGAAATTTTGGTGGGCATCGCCGTTGTTTCGTTGCCGTCTTTGTACAAAAGTTTTTTTGCCGGGCGGAGAAAAAGAAAAGTTCATTGGAGATTTCAGATTTCTGACAGGAGTCTTCGCCAGGAATAGCGGGGTGGCTGTAGTGATTTAGAAGGGGTCCTTGTAAATTTAGAAGGGAGCTCTTATTACTGTCATGATAAGTGTTTTAAGGTGGTGTAGGTACAATTGTACAAAGTGTAGATCTTTACTTCAAATAGTAAATGAATACAGAAGATAATGGAATATTTTTTTTTATATAATATTAAGAATTGATAATTGGTCGTTGAGGAGAATCTAGATATATGATTGATGTATCTAAGTGTCTATATGTTTTTATGAGGAGAGTGGTTATTCCATGGTTTCTGTAATAGAATTACAGAATAAACAACGGTACCCGACCACTAATCCATTAATATCTGGATTGTTAGCCACGTGTCCACTAACTTTACCTTGTGATTTCATTATATTTAATTCACCCTTGGTTGGGATCTTTTTACATTGCATATTTAAACAACGTGTCTTTGTCTTCTTATATCTTAACCCACATGAATTACATAATTGATCTTGTCTTCTCTTAGACCAACTTGGTCTCCAACATGGTGAATCTTGTGAATCACAAGAGACACATTTTCTCAAAGCACCGTGTGGGTGGTGATGATGATGATGCATGCCTTTATCCCTTCTTGGTGATGTTTGAGTTGAAGTTGGTGCAGAATAAGATCTTGGACCATTCTTTGATGTAGTACTATTTTGCGTCGAATGTAAAGAATTGAGCTTTGTGGTAGAAGTTTGTGGTAATAAGATTGGACTGGTTGACCCACTTAAGGAGAATTTATGATAACGTGGTAATGAAGCAGTAGAATTTTGACGTTCATTATTAATTTGTTGCGGTGGAGTAGTGGTAGTCAAATTAACAATACGAACAGGTGAACGTGATCTGGAGCGTGATCTTCCTGTACTATTGGTTTTATTATTACTACTATTACGTCTTGGAGACATAGATCTTGATCTTTGCGGACTTAACGTTGGTGAAGATAATAATGCGTTCGAACCATTCTTATTACCAGTTGGTATATAATTATTATGATCGCCTAATTTCAATACAAGATGTCCTTGTCTAGAGTTACGTTTGGAATTAATAGATAAAACGTCTCTATCCATCAACATTTTTTTAATTTGTAATGCTTTAAAACTGTTAGTCTTTTTATGTGTGTTAGTAGATGCTGTGTTGTTTGGTTTGATAACTTTTTGTTCCTTAACACATTGAACTAATTTATCACTAATCACTGGAGTAAATTTCCCATGTTTTGATTTAGATGATGATGAGGTTGGTGGTGGGGTCACTGAATTTTTGCTTTCAATGAGAGGTTCATTATTCATTAATGGCTGGGATACTCTCTTTGGTGACATTGGTGGTGTCACTGGAGATTGAAATTCCCATGGTTTATTTGAAAGACCATAAAATGGATCTTTACAATTTAAAATTGATGGAATTGGTGATTTTGGTCTTTTAAATTGATTTTGTGATTGTTGATAGAGTGTCTTATTTTCAAATGGTTGCTGACGTATAGAGACATAATCATGATAATTTTCATTTTTACACCAACTTAATAATGTATTTCTCCACATCGAGGTTCTCTCAGAGGTATCTGGATAAATATATGAATATTCTTGAATTCTTGGGTCTGGTAATAATTGTAAATGTCTTAATGATGGTAATATTATACCATGTTGATTTGATGCATTTAATTCAGGTAATTGTAAAGGTAAAGAATTGTCAGGGAAAGTTGGGGAAGATTGTGGTGTGGCTAAATTGCCATATCCACCATGACTTTTATTATATCTATACGGATGAATTGGACTTGTTGGTGCAGTCCATGATTTCTTTGGATTGAACTGAGTATGACTCTCATTATTTAATTTAGGGGATACACGACAACTGCTAGATAATCTTGGTAATAATAAGTTATCATTGAACATTAACGGATTATGTGTGTCGGTAGGTGGGAGAGATATTGAAGATTGCATAGGTTTATTTTAAGGCAGTTACTTCTATTAAATGATTAAAATTAAAATCTTTGAGAGGAAAGGGAAAGAGTATAACTTTCAATTACAACTATTTTTACAACTACTCCAGATATATATGGGAATCGGTGATTTGATTCGAATCTTTGATCTGTTCAGCAAGGAGATCAGCAATTGCATGGCTGGTTATCCTTTGTGATTCAATGTCCATTGCTATTGTTTGTGTCGCTTTAGATCAACTTTCAATTATTTAATGGCGATGGCTGACATTTTTGCCCAAATTGGGAAACCCAGCAGTGAAAAATTAATTTTAGTGCAA
Source organism: Monosporozyma unispora (assembly GCA_003708525.3). Classification (NCBI taxonomy): domain Eukaryota; kingdom Fungi; phylum Ascomycota; class Saccharomycetes; order Saccharomycetales; family Saccharomycetaceae; genus Monosporozyma; species Monosporozyma unispora. Next base: position 105,790 of record PPON03000005.1, on the reverse strand, counting down.
AAGCAAAAAAAAAATAAAAAGTAATGAAAGCACAAAAGATTATAGTGTGTAATGGAAACTAAGAATAGTAACAATTGTACACAATCTGATCTGTGCTGTGTGCTGGTTGCTAAAAAGGGAAATTGCCAAGTTTGTAAAAGCTATTGAGATCAAGTGTTGACAACCGTCTTTTGACATATTGCATATATCTATTATTGTATCGAATAAAAAAAACGAATTAGAACTGGACAAGACGTCATTATGAACACAAACACAAATCAACAAGGTGCTATCACTGAGACTTTCATTAAGAAGATTTTAGCTCATTTGGATAATACAGATGTGAATAAATTACAAGAATTTTTGAATTTGTTTGCACAACCACCAATTGCTAAGATTATATATAATTCTACACCATTCCCTGATGCCACTCAATTCTTAACCTTATGGCAACAACAAGTTGTGGCTACACAACACACATTAACTAGTGTAGATTATCATATTATACCTGGTTCAGGTACATTAATTTGTAATATTAACTGTAAAGTTAGATTTGACGAGAGTGGTAAGGATAAAAATGGTCAAGATGCTGTGATAAGACAGGGCACACAAAATAATAATAATAGTAACGCTAATAGAAGACATATTTGGGGTCCATATTTTGGTGTTTCTTTACAATTAGTGCTTGCCGACACTATATATTCTAACCAATTTCAAGGTGTGATTCAAACGTTTAATTACACCGTGGTCTACAAACCACAGGACTCTCTAATGGAAATGTAAAAAACCTTCATTCAACCTCATCCGCATACAAAAACCATAACGTATATAGAGAGTGTGTACCAAAAATGAAAGCATGAAATAGATAATTATATATCTCTCCACTCTATAACTGACCCAAGAATAGCAATAACAATTATAATAATAATAGCAATTTGCAACCATTGATGATTGATTCTCAATTGATTGTCTTATCGCCCAATCGTTGGAGATGGTTAACAATAATCATATCATTAAAAGAGGGGGAAGCAACAACTATTTGTTGAACATTCCTTTGTTTTCTTTCTTTATGCTGCTAATAATAAGAAAAAAAAAACTTTTTATTGTCCCTTCTCCAATATGACAAAAACACGTCATAAATTAACAGCAAACAAAAAAGGTTGTGAATGGCACTATCTCGATAGAATAAACAGATAGAATAACAACAACAACAACAACAACAACAACAACAACAATGCCATGGTCTAGGTTGGCTGGATTGGCATTACAAATAATGCTGTAAATTTGTTGGGGAATTTGCTACTAATTAAATGGCTTTTTAACCCTCTCAAGGGTCTTCTTATGGCCATTCTCCAGAATGTAATACACTTTTGTCGTCGGTTCTTCGGTGAGTTTGATGACTTTTTATTTGTAGTCACCTCTTCCACTTTAACTGTGCTTTTCCTGTTTGGGTATTGGTTTGGTGTGGTTGGAGATTAATTACTCCAGGGTGGTTGTCTCACTGACAACTGGTTTTAAAAAGTTTGACAAGGTTTGTTGTTCTGTCTCCAAGGACTATATAAATAGGGTAATATCAATTGAAGATGAGTGGTTAATTCTTTGTTGCTTCTCTCGTTTCCTTTCCTTTTTTTTCTCTCTCTTGAATGTTTATCTCACTACTCAACAACAGTAAAATCTCATACTCTCCAATAAACAATATGAGATTTACTCCAAAAGAACCACATAATCCAAAACAGAACATCTTCTGGTTAGTTCTGGCTTTGATCTTCACTTTCACTACTTTTATCTTAATCATTGTCGCTACCGCGGGGTCCACTGCTAATTATAATCCAATTAATCATGTTTATTTAGGTGATGCTAATATTGCACATATTAATGTGTCAAAAGTGGTCCCACAAATGAAACCAATCTTGACTATCTTAGGTTCTGCTTTAACTGCTCCAAATCAATCCTTAGAGAATATATTTGGTGCATTAAAAGCTGTGTCAACTACTCCTGCTTTAACTCCATTATTACTTTTATTAGCTAATGCTGATAACACTACAATTACAATCAAATCTTTAACTGAATTGGCTCCATTGGCTTTAGAAGGTGATCCAACTGAATCCACAAAGGAATTAGTGGGTATGTCTGGTTTAGTGAAAAATTCTGATAATGGTAATCAAACTTTAAAAGGGTTGGGTGGGTTAATTGTTCCAACAATGCAGAATTTTAATGATTCTCAATTAATGACCGCTAGTGCTCAAACTTTACAATTATTGTCTAATTCTGATGATCCTTTAAACTCGACCCAAGCTTTGAAAGTGTTAAACAATATGACTTTAGCTGAAAAGACTTCATTATTACCGGTTTTTTCTCTATATCAATCCACAAACAATGTCACACAATTAAACAAAGCTTTGATGGGTATTATGCAATCTGCTGCTTCAGTCCCACCACAACAAGCTTCTAATTTATTAAACACCTTGTCTACAATGTTATCCTCTTCCAACAACGCTAATTTGACTCAAGTGTTCCAAGGTATTTCAAGACTGGCTCCACAATCACAACAACCTGCTATCTTAGCCATTGAAACTTTATTAGAATCATCATCAAATGTTAATTCTACTTTAACCACTTTATCAAGCATGCTTGAAGCTAATATCACTTCTAATGAAAGTGCTAAATTGGCATTACCTGCTATGGTTAGTATCATTAGTAATTCAAATAATGTTACCACCGATTTAAATATTATTAGATCTTTGGCATTGGTTAGAAATACAACTGCTACCTCTGCTCAATTAATTGCTTTGGAAGAAATCTTAGATGTTTCAACTAATCAAAAACAATCTGTTTCAATTATTGATAATCTACAACATGGGTTAACGCCAAATTCATCTACTATTAAATATATCCCATCTTTGTTTACACTAATGAATTCATCTTCTAATCCTGAATCAACTTTCTCATCCTTGGTGACTTTGACCTCATGGGCACAAGAAAACCCAGACACTTTTGAACCAATTGTCAATATCTTAAATGATGCTTCATCTGTGGTACCAATTTCTGAAGCACAATTAAAAGTTATGACACCAACTTTACTAGACTACTTAAAGATTCCAATTTATTTCAGATTATCTATTTTTACATTGTGTCAAGCTAATATTAATAACGATATTATGTCATGTAATGCTGCTCATGCAGTTCAAAATTTAGATTTTAGAAATATTATCTACGATGCATTAATGGCTTCAGATTTCCAACCATACCTAAAGGGGTTGAACATTACTGCTAATGATTTACATTTAGATGGTAAATTATTAAATAGACAACATGAATATGTTCCATCTGTCAAGGCAATATTATCAATGAATCTATTAGCCATCATCACTGCGGCTGCTGTAATTTGTTTGATCATTTATATCTTATTCACTGGTTGGAAACATATGTGGGTTTGGTATACATCTTTATTAACTACATTCTTTGTTGGTGTTTTCAGTGGTATTGGCTCTACAATTAATGCCATTGTCATTGAAGTTATTAAATCCGGGACACATGATGATGATTATGGTGTGGTTTATCAAACTGGTGTTCCATATTCTGGCTTAATGTGGACTGCTTTTGCCTTATCATGTTTCACTAACTTAATTATGTTACTATCCTGGTGGAATGCAAGAACATATTTGAAATCTAAGAGTGGATTGACCGATGAAGATAAGGAAAAGATTACTGATGATGAAGTGGATGGCGGTGATGTGTTTATTGTCAAGACTAAATCTGAAGAAGATGATTCTCTGTTCAATGAAAAGGATGCTCAAGCGACCGACCATGTCGAACATGCAAGAACTGGTACTACTTCCACATCTGCTTCTACTGCTGCTTCATCCACTGATCCTGGGATAAATCCAGGTAAGGTTCCTGTCGTTAACGTTCCAGAAATGGTCGAAGTGCCACACACTCCACCACCTGAAACAAGATTATCTCAAACTCCTCAACTACCACATTCTGTACACTCAGGTCAAGTAGTGTAAACTAATCCATTTTAATGTCATTGCGTTTGTTTTTTCTTTCATCATCATTTTGATGATCAACTTACGTATCTAATTTTTTCTCACGTCATGTCTTTAATATTAACTAAAATGTAACTACAAAATCTAATTATTTTTATTTCACATCTTTTACTTATTTATCTATTTACCTTCCTATTTATCTACCTATTTACCTTTCAAAATTAATACCATATAAAAACCAAATAATATTTTTCTCTCTCTTTGTTTTCAAATCTCGGAGTTTTGAAGCTTATACCCGTAACTCCAACTTTTGTCGTTCAGTCACAAAAACAAAAAGTTGGAGATGGCCCTTTAAAAAAGATTGATATATAAGCAACTGGGCAAACAGAAGAAGACAGGAAAAACCATAGCCGCCATGATGGAGAGCTCAAGTTTAGGAACTTATAAACAATAATGCAACAATCCGTGTTTAATTTTTACAGAAAGCATAGGGTTGCTATTCTAAGAACTTCATATTTAATAGTATTATTTTCTGGTCTAGTCGGAACTGGAGGTACAACTTCTACAAGAACAAAAATTGGTACTGGTTCTGGTAAGGATAAAAATGGTGGTTCAAAGGAAAAGAAACCAGATAAGCTCAAGAGGACAAAATCTTTTGCTCAAAGAATGAAAAATGCTGGGTTTGAAATAGAAGGAGACAGTGATGAGGAAAATAATACTGGTGATGAGGATAATGATGATTCTAGAAGTTCAAGTAATGATTCCTCTCTTGCCCATGAGGACGATAATGGGTTATTACTGCATGAGGATAAAATACTTCCATCAAGTAAAGTTCATTTACATAACAATGCAACACTGAAAAGTGGTGAATTGGACAATATTACTGAACCCCTTCACAAAAGAAAGGATTTTTTGTTGAAATTAATTCTAACAGATAAAAAATGTTTAATGTTATTTTTTAGTCAATCCTGTCTTTTAATTATTAGAACTTTCTTATCATTGCATGTAGCAACTTTGGATGGTAAATTAGTTTCAACATTAGTCAAGGCTGAGTATGGGAAATTTTTGAAGATTCTCTTTGGTCAATGGATGTTATTAGGTATCCCAGCAAGTTTTATTAATTCTTTAATTTCTTACGTGACAAAGTTCTTTTCTATCACAATCAATAGGAAAGTGTCTAATTTCCTATTAGATAAATATCTTTCAAACGCTCATACTTTTTATTCTGTAGCAACTGCAACAACTGAAATTCAAGATAATCTAACTTTAGACATTTACACTTTCTCAACTAACAGTTCTTTGTTATTAAATCAATTACTAAAACCAATGTTAGACTTGATTCTTTGTTCATTTAAATTATTGATGTCAAATTCAAGTATGATGGGGGAAGGTACTCTAGCTTTAGGGTTGGTTGTTTCAGGATCTAATTCTTTATTGAGATTGTTGCAACCAAATTTTACCAAATTGACAATGATAAGATCATCTTTAGAAAGTTGGTTTAGATCATTACATTCTAATATTCATGTTAACAATGAAGAAATTGCATTGTTAGGTGGTCAAGATGTTGAATTAATTAATTTGGATTATTCATTTTATAAATTGGTGTTGTTTTTAAACAGAGAAATCAAAGCTAAAGCTTTATACGATTTGGCAACAACATTTGTCATTAAATACACATGGGGTGCAGCTGGTTTGGCATTATGCTCTATTCCAATTTTTTTTAAAGATAAAGCAAAATTAATCAATGATAAACTTAACCATGATAATTTTGATATGACTGCAGATTTTATTACCAATAGAAGGTTGTTAGTCACTGCTTCAACGTCAATTGGTAGGTTTGTAGAATTAAAGAGAAATATTCAACAGTTGAAAGGTGTAAGAATTAGATTAAATCAATTTAATGATATTTTGGATTCATATCTTTCTGCAAGTAAAGAGGATGATTCCTCCTCACTGGAAAATGATATGATTGAATATAATGATTATTTAATTAAATTTGAAAATGTTCCTATTATTACCCCAGCTAACCAAGTTTTGATACCTGAATTAAGTTTTGAATTGAAGCATGGTAATCATTTACTGATTATTGGTCCTAATGGTTGTGGTAAATCATCTCTTTTCCGTATATTAGGTGGTTTATGGCCAATCAAGAATTTTTATTCAAACAGTGTCCCCAAATTGACAATTCCAAGAAGAGCTAGTACTGATGAAGACGATCAAGATCAAGATTGTAGTATTTTCTATTTACCACAAAGACCATATATGGGTAATAAATCCAGTTTCAGAGAACAAATTATTTATCCGGATTCCATTAAACAATTTGAAAGAAGATTTGAGGGTGATTATGCTAAAGGTGATGATGAATTGGTTAAGATTTTGGAGTTATTAGACTTAAGGGATTTGATTACCGATAATCTTTCAATTATGTTGGCTAAGAATCCACCTAAGGAATTGGTAAATGAACTTGCTCTTTCCAATCTTGAAATGGACACACCAGTATCAGTGGATCTAAAAGAGGCCTTTGATCTTGTTAGAAATTGGACAGAAGAATTGTCAATTGGTGTTCAACAAAGATTAGCCATGGCAAGAATGTATTATCACAAACCAAAATTTGCTGTTCTTGATGAATGTACCTCTGCGGTGTCACCAGAAATGGAACAAAAGATGTATAAAACTGCTCAAGATTTTGGTATATCTTTGATCTCGGTGTGTCATAGAACTAGTTTATGGCATTTTCATAATTATCTTTTGAAATTCGACGGTAAAGGTGGTTATCAGTTCGGCCCTTTTGACCCAGTAGAAAGATTAAAGAATGAAGAGAAATTAATCGAATTAAACAATGTATTAGAACAACAAGTTCCTGTTTGGGAGAAACGTTTAACAGATTTAACCATTGCAAGGAAATCTAATATTATTAAGAAATCTGAAACTGAATTAAATTTATTGGCACACAGAGCCGCTACACCAACAACACCAATTGGACCAGTAACTAATCCAGATCCAAAACCTTTAAGAGTTCCAATTTCAAGAAATAATTCTGCTAATCCAAATGTTGAAAAGAGAAATCCCGATGTTAAGAGTGTGAAACTGAAGAAAAAGAGCAAAAATATCCTAATGAAAGAGGATGAAAAGAAACCAAAATCACTGAAGAAATGAAATATTCAATATCATTCTAGTATATATATCTATAAATACACGACCTTTTTGTTTACTTTATACAAACATATGTATAATAAAATAAAAATAATATTCTTTTAAAATCAAATTTAAATGATAGTGCTCTTAATTTATATGAATATTTATGTCCAATGTTATATAATGATTAAGTATATTTGTAAATACCTATTAAATAAAGTTCAAAAGGGCAATTAGACGTTTCTAATTGGTGATGAAGAGGAAGATGCAGGCGGTAATGATGGATTGGATAAATTATCATTGTTAGCATTTGAGACTAATCTTGGTAAACCATCAATTTGTTGTATAATAAATCCTCTCTCATCTTGGAATGATCTATCAGGATTATCAACTCCAAAGTTTTCAAAGTACCTCAATAATTTATCTCTATTCTTAGTTAAAATATCAAATACAGGTTTAGTCTTTCTTGGATTGGCAACCATAACTTTAAAAACGTTGAAGGCTTCCTGTTGAAGATTCTTGGATTTATCAGTCATGACAGTCATTATCAATTTCAAATTATCTGGAGAATTAATGTATGACTGCATTAATTGATTGTTAACTCTTCTCAATATAAGCGATGCTAACAATTTTATAGATTGTCTCTTTGTCACATAAGATCCATGAGCAACTAATTTGTTAATATTCTGTATAAATTGAGTAATGTTGGTCTCATTAGAGAAAAACTCCCTAGACACTAATTTTGGATGTTCTGTTAATGCTGAATTCAATATTTGTAACGATTGAGTACTTATTTCGAAATTGTTTATAGTGGCAAACTGGAAAAATCTCCATAGTTGCGTATCCTTTAAAATTACCCTATTCAATTGTTCATACTTGATACATTCAATGATCATATTACCAACAAGTAAAAAGACATCTTGCGGTGACGTTCTCTTTTGAAGAGTAGTTTCCATTAATCTTAACATATAAGTTAGTGTTCTTGGTTTCGAGACAAGATAATCCACAGTAACAAATTTGTTATCCTTTGAGTAATTTAAACAAATGGAAAAAATCAATACGACTTCCTTTCTGGCTTCAAATTCTAAATCACTAAAATGGTGTAATGTTTCATAAAATAAATCTAAATGATGCATCTCCTTATACATATCATCAATCAACTCGGGAGTTGGTTTAGGATCAGCTTCCCCCATAATATACATCTTGATAGCAATTAGATAGTTAAAACATTCCTCTTGTAATTTCTTTTTATTATCAAGGGTTGAAGCACTATTGATTTTGGAAAGTTGTTCTAATAACAATTTTACATAATCAGAAGGTGTCTTAGGATTTTTCTTCCACCAAAAAGTCATATCTAAATCCTGGTTCTTGTATTTCTTAAACATTCAGATTATAATTCAATAAGTTTAGCTGTTATGGGTAGAGAAGGGAAGTAGGGATGTAGGTTTAATTATGTCTGTGATTGATTGAAAAAAGCTTAAACTGATAAAATACTTTCAATATCTCTCTTCAGTGAAATTCAAAGGATAGGAGTAACTGGTAAAATAAAGTTATATTAGTCACTATAATCGAAGGATCCTCTTAAAAAAATGTGATTGAGTCCAAATTGAAGGAGATTGTGATCATTTTGAAACCTTTAGGTCCTATTTGAATATTGGTTTATGTCAAATTGATTAATTGATTTACTTTTTGCTAAAAAAAAAAAAAAAAATGAAGGATGCGAGGTTCGAACTCGCGCGGACACCGTCCAACAGATCTTAAGTCTGCCGCCTTAGACCACTCGGCCAACCCTCCATTGAATTTTATATTTTGGTAAAATAATACTTTTAACTTTATCTAATAATTATACTCAGGCGTTTAGAGCTACTTTAGGCCAATATACTGTTTGAGAAAGTATTATTATTACTAACATATATTTAACATCTTAATTCAAGATAAAAATGTTGTTAAAACTTGACATTTATGAAGATAAGCTCAAAATTGCAAATATTTCCACCATAAAACAGTTTAATACTCTTTGATTTGTGATTACAAATCATTACAACCCTATCAGGTAGACAAACGTTATTTCAGTACTTTATTTATCTTTTTTAAAATCCTTCTTTGCTTAAAATGGAAAGAAAATTAAGTATGACAGAAAATAAAAAAATTGTTCTTGTAAAAGAAGTTACACATGTAACTTACTTGAGTAGTCTAATAGCTTTATTGATTGGTGAAAATACCTGAGCACGGTGATTTGAAGTGGTCAATTAGTAAAAAAGTATAAATTGAAAACTTTAAGTGGTTATAGACATATATAAAAAAATTAAAAGAACTCTATAAAAACATTTTAAATATAGGTTCTTTTAGAAAGGAGACAAAAGATAAAACCACCTTATAGAGAAATAATTAACCAAAAAACATCTTTTTCACATCTCTAAACTTTGTTTCCATTGGAAATTGAGGCCAACTGTCCAAAAATGAAACAATTCCCTTTTTTGTAAATTGGATTATTAACATCGAATTTTTATCTTCTTGTTCATCATTTTGGAAAGGGAAATATTTGTTAACAATTCTCCCATCAACATCCAATTGGAAGGTGTTATATATTGACTGGTTGAACTTTTGAAATTCCTCTGAAGAATAATCAAACCCACATTTCTTGTCCTTTTCAATAATTTGTCTCATCACTTGAAAGTATTCAACTTTTTCGTTTCCTTCAATAAAATCGACTGTTTTGAATTCGACTGGACACTCTAAGATAGTTTTTGAACCACGACCAAACAAGAATATGAAAAAAATTAAAAGGAATAAAATCCCAGCAACTATCCATCCTAAAACTGCAGCATCTTCAGAGGTCTTTTCTGGGGGAGTTTCCCCTGTTTCATTTACTTTCTCTTTCTTTTCGTCTTTTGGGTCATTGGTTTGGTTGGATTCCAAATAACTTAGTTCCTTTACATAATCCTGCTTCTCGTCAAAGTCCATATTGTGAAATAATTTGTTGGGTTTATTGATTATAGAAAACTGTTGAACTGCTTTGAGTATAGTTTGGTCCTATCTGTTTCCCTACACATTATATACATATATATAGGGATGATAATAAGTAAGCAGAAAATTGGAAGAAACAAAACTGAAGGAGGCCTCTTGATAACTAACATTAAGTAAGAAAAAAGGTTCTTAGCAACCTTTTTTTTCGTTTTTGTTGAAATCAGTATCCCTTTTGTTACTTATCAAATATAAATATTGCTTATTGTTCACTAATTATATTACTTGTATTGGTATAATTGTAAGTACTGCTTCAAGACTAAAACCACTACATTTCTCTTTATTAGCTTAATAAAGTTATTCTCTGCACTTCAAATGGAAACATCTTTTACTTTCAAACAGCAATAAGTGATGCCACTCTTGACCCTTATTTTTTCATTAAATAGTTAATAAAAATAGTAACTTTATCCTACAATCTAAAACAAAATTGTTGGAGGGTAAACCAATGTTGTTGTTCCTTTCTTCTATTCTTCCTTAAAGTACCTTCTGGATTTGGAATGTGTCCTTAAAAAACAATCGGACTTTTGATTTTTGATCTAAAGAAGAACCTATTTATAATTCAACCAGTTTCAGTAATTTTGACTTCACATACCTGCACTTTCCTTTCTACCAACTTAGTTGAAATGAAAAAGACTCTAATAAACCAATTATACTTTTTTCCAATTATTTCAAATGGGATGTGAAAGTTTAATCTGCCTTCTTTTGGGCCATTTATTTTGAATTATTAAGTTTGTAGTGTATGTTGAAACAAATCTTGGAAAGATTGGCTTGTATTTAAATTAATTGTATCATATTAATTAATTGCTGTCATTCTATTTTTAAATAATCATAAAGAAAGATTTGGTCATGAAAACTGTTTAGAATTGTTTGAAGGACACAATCAGAAAAAGTAGGACTTTCATATTCAAAGGATATATAATATAATGCAGCCAAATTTGATGAAAAATTTAAAATAAAGAGGTTTTGGCTACTTAGTAAATTAAATCTAAATTTAAGCTTTTTGGTGAAAATTCAAAACTTTATAAAAAAGTTAAATTTGATAAGTGGTTTTATGATAAATAATCATAGTACTAAAATCAACAAATTTTAAAAATCTCATTTTAAGATCCTACTATTCAACAATCTGAAAATATTGGAATGTTAAACAGATACCTAGTCTCAATAATTGTATAAGGTTCCTTCAAAATATTTAGTTGCTCCAAATGATGACCCTTTTTATTTAAAAACTAGATTTCAAGCAAAATGGGTGTATATAGTTGAGTAATCCTTGAAAATGAATTAGATATCATAGTTTAGAATTATATGAAAGTATATATATTTTAACACCTTCTCTCTTGATGGTTTTATACAACAAAGAATATGACCCTTTTTATGTTTCAGTTCAAAAGAAATCCTGATTGAATTTTTGCGAACAAATGTAATGCAATGGTTCTAACAGACCATCAATGATTAAATATACATAGATATTTAAAAATTTAAATAGGAATATGTGAAAAAATAAAGGAATTAATCAAATATTTACTTGTTGATTCTTTTCTGCAGCATCTGTACGATCAAATTGATAGCTACGAGCCACACCAGTGATACCTTCCTCAACAGCGGCACCTTCTTCATCATATTCTTCATCGTCTTTGAAATCGGTACCTAACCCACCCCAATGTCTTGATTGTAAATTACTAACAGATGTGGAAACAGTACCTTTAATAACAGTACCACCTCTAACATTTTTAACTAATTCAGTAGAGCTATTTGATGGAGCTTCTAATTCTAAATGTTTTAAAGCTCTTAATGGTCTAGAGGTGCTAACAAACTTACCAGTCACAACATCAAATTCTGGAGCATCACTATCTGTACTATCATAATCTTGATCATTAACAGTTAAATTATCTCTATGTAATTTCAACTTTTCTTCATCTGCTTCACCTTCTATATCATCTAAAGTAACATTTTGTAGTGCATTTTCAAAATCTGTTATCCATTTACCAGTCCAAGTAATTTCTTTATTCAAAGCTAAAGTTAATTCATATGGGGTGATAATTGGTTTATAAAATTCATTAAATTGATCTATAATAATACCACTTTGACCACACCCCAAGATACACCAAATATCAATGGTTTCAAAATTTGCTAACTTAGCGACATTTGGTTTACCTACGACAAACAAATAATGTTTCTTACCATTAGATTTAATCAAATGAATTAATTTATTTATTGTTTCTTTTGTGTTTCTTAAGGATAATGTGTTAATTAAGATACCAATACAACCTGAAGTTCTAGCCACGTTCATAAATTTATAACGTTTCATTAATGATGGGAATGGACCTGTCATTATGGTTCCATCTGCAACGTCATATAATGCAACATCATTAAAAACAGTGGTTAAATACAATAAATGGGGATCCTGTGGGATGGTTAAATAGAACAATTCAAATGTTTCTTGCAATTCTGTAGAGTCAGTAATAACATCACCAGTACCATATAACACTCTATTACCCAACGTATAAATTTCTTTAATGTTATCATCATTATCAGCTAATTGATGTTCAGATTGACCTAAGATGATGGCAGTTGGACCAGCCATTTCTTTATTAACTTGAGAATAAGCAATATTTGAATAACCCAAATCCACCAAAGATTTATAGATAGTTTCAATATGATAACTGTATGGGGCATCTGCCATTAAACAAACTTTAGCATCTTTATTTGAATATTTAATAGTAAATTCTTCTACTACTTTTTGGCAGTCTAAATATGGTTTACCAAAGAGGTATACGACAGGTAATTTTTGAATAACATTTAAACAAGCATCACCGAAATGTATCACTAAGTCTGCATTAACATGTTCTGCAGCGACTTCATCGACACAACATGAACTATAAGCTGTATCAGCTAGAATCCAAAATCTTCTAATTGGAGAACCTGTTGAATCCTGTGGGGTACTAGACCCTAGGGCAGAACCTTCTTTATGGAATTGAGAATTTGGGAATGCATCTTGTAAAAGACGGGATACAATAGAAGAATCCATCACCAATGAATCTGGGAATTGTAATGTAACATTATGAAATTTATCAGGGTTAGATTTTAGAAATTGAATTAAATCTGGAATGGAATAATAATTTGAAATCTTTTCAAATAAGTCTTCCTTTGTATATGGCCCTAGATAAAATTCACGAAGTTTATCTTTAGTAGCAAATTTATCGAATGCAAATTCATCTTCTGTTTGGACGGTGGAAACTGCAACTGGAACAATTTCTGGAGATTCCTCTTTATCAGCCATTTTGCTATTGACGACGACGATGGGTTGGTGGTGAGAGTTGATATTAACTTGTTCAAAGAAAGCCTCTCATCAAGTGCAGGAAAGGTCATCGAAAAACTTTAAATTAAATATCTTGAAATTTTTCACTATTTGAAATTGGCTGTATTACTAATTAACGGTGAAGAGATAAACTATAGATAGAGAGGTGAGATGTTAAAACTCAAACAATGGCTAGATGAGCTGTCATATCTATATATAATATCTGCAGAAGTTTGTTAATTGAAATATAAACCAAAGCTTAGACCTTAACCCAAGCTAAATAGGCAAAGTAACCTTTCATGTCTTGTAAATGGCCAGTTTTCACCCTTGTTTCACTGGAATAACAGCTTGAACCAGTTTATCCAACCATCAATGGTCTAAGTCCGCCTCTAATCGATACAATTGCCTTTAGTGTTATCTTTAGTGTCACCTCTTGAACAACGTAGTTTACCCGAATTTTACACTATTAATAACTTTATTTGAAAATACCCTTGCTTTAATTTAAAGAGCACTCAACTTAAAACCTTCTTGTCCACCCACAATTGATACAGCAAAACTTAACAGTATAACAAGCTGCCCCAATATACGATGTCTGACAAAGATACAAACAACACAGAAAAACAGGAAGAAAATCAAGTCATTACTCAAGGAGTAGACAAGATCACTATGCAAGAGATCCCAGATGACAAACCTGATTATCTTTCCGCTGATGAAGACTTAACCTCCGATCTCCCTGATGACACCGAGGTGATAAATTTGGTTCATTTGAAGATTAGAGCGTTAGAAGATCTAGATTTGATTAGGTTCACTAAATTGACCACTTTATGTCTTAGACAAAATTTAATTGAATCTATTAGTGAAGTGGATTCGTTACCTGTGGAGACTATCGAAGATCTTGATTTCTATGATAATAGAATTAAACATATCTCTAAATATGTCAATAAATTAGTTCATTTAAAGAGTTTAGATTTATCGTTTAATAACATTAAACATATTAAGAACGTGGATAAATTGACTGAGCTAGAGAATCTTTATTTTGTTCAAAATAAGATTGATAAGATCGAGGGGTTGAAAAGTTTACATAATTTGAAGAATTTAGAATTGGGTGGTAATGGTATCACTCAAATTGAACCAGGTTGTCTTGATGGATTAGATAAATTAGAAGAAATTTGGTTAGGTAAGAATTCTATCCCGCGTTTAATCAATTTAAATCCGTTGAAATCCTTAAAGATTCTTTCCATTCAAAGTAATAAACTTCATAAAATCGAGGGATTAGAGGAATTAACCAATTTAGAAGAATTGTACTTGTCACATAATTTTATTACCTCCATTGAAGGATTAGAGAAAAACACTAAGTTGAATACCTTAGATATTACCTCCAACAGAATTACTAAATTAGACAATTTATCACATTTAACCGAATTGACAGACATATGGGCATCCTTCAACAAGATTGATCAATCATTTGAATCCTTGGGACAAGAGTTAGGTTCTTTACCAAATTTGGAAACCATCTATTTGGAAGGTAACCCAATTCAATTACAGAATGAAACCTCTTATAGAAGAAAATTAGTACTTAACCTAGGTCCATCTTTACAAAAAATTGATGCCACTTATATTACAGGTTAAATTTGCAAATTATCACTGTAAAACTATTTATTTTACAAATATATATATATATATATACACTATTTCATACACCGTTTCACATCTCTCTTTTAATATTAAAGTTTGTTCTTAACCTTCAGTTTTGAATATTTAAATTTTGAATTTCTTAAGGAAGATCTTTAAATTCGATGCTTTCGAGGAGTTTAAACTTGTTGTTTGCAAAAAAGCCCAAATACTGAAATATACAAAGGATATTACTATGATACAACGTAATACAACTTTACAACTGCTGGCTAGAAGATTGCTTGCCACAAAACCACAACATGCTATAAATCAAGCCAGTTTGGTGCAAGAGATTGCCGCTAGACAGAAATTATTTATCACAGATCCAATCTCCCCTGGTTCCATCTTTTTTCTTCCCAATGGTACTAAGATATTCAATAAATTAATTCAATTTATGAAATTACAACAACAGCAATTACTGTTCCAATATAACGAGGTTATTACTCCCTTAATATATAAGAAATCGTTATGGGAAAAATCTGGTCATTGGGATAATTACCAAGATGATATGTTTAAAGTAGATGGGACTGATGTTTCCAAAGAGACCTATGGGTTAAAACCAATGAATTGTCCCGGTCATTGTGTCATGTTTAATCGATTTGATCATTCCTATCAAGAATTACCGATTAGATACACTGATTTTTCACCATTGCATAGAAATGAAGCCTCAGGGGCATTGAGTGGGTTAACGAGATTGAGAAAATTTCATCAAGATGACGGTCATATCTTTTGTTCCAAAGAACAAATTGAATCTGAGATTATCAACTGTCTTAAATTGATTGATCTATGTTATAACCAAGTGTTTAAATTAAATAAAACTTCTGGAGCCAAATCTGGGTATTCTATTAACCTTTCTACAAGACCTACTGATCATTATATTGGTGATATTCAAGTTTGGAACCACGCTGAAGATGTCTTGAAGTCTATTTTGGAAAAGTTAGATAAACCATGGCAATTAAATGAAGGTGATGGCGCATTTTATGGTCCTAAACTAGATATTATGGTTCCAGATCATAATGGTAAATTTTACCAAGTGGCTACAATCCAATTAGACTTCCAATTACCCCAAAGATTTGATTTGAAATTCAAAAATAAAAACAATAAATATGAAATGCCCATTATGATTCATAGAGCTGTATTTGGCTCTATTGAAAGATTTATGGCTCTTTTGATTGAACATTACGAAGGGAAATGGCCATTTTGGTTAAATCCATGCCAAGCTATGATTATTCCTATTAAGACAGATGATACGAAACAAGTGGAACAATGTAGAAGATTAAGACAAAGATTATCTGGTGAAATTAACGAAAAGGATACTGAAATTTTAAAGCCTGTTCCATTTAACAATCATAAATTTAATGTTGATATTGACGAAAGATCAGAGTCTGTTGGTTATAGAATTAAGGATGCTTTATTTAAAGATTATTCTTATCTAATTATTGTTGGTGAAAATGAAGCAGCTACCAATACTTTCAGTGTAAGAACCAGAGAGGACAGAACTGTACATAATTTAACAGAAGATCAAATTTATCATAAATTCTGTAATATAGAAAGAAATTATGAATGAAAGATAAATTGGCAATAAAAATCTTGTATATAAATATACACATCCCATATATTAATCAAAACAAATATATTATATTCTTAATCAGACTTGACGTTGTGTCCTTTGTCATATAGCAGATTCATCTTCAATAGTTATCTTCGAATCATCATCGTTTAGGTAATAATCTGGATGTTTTTGGAAACATGTTTGCATTCCTTGGAATTGACTTAAACATTCACTACCCTTGGGTTCCTTTTCAGAATACACAAAACAGGAAAAAGCTAATTTGAATTCTTCACCACAGGGACCTTGTGCTAGACCTCCAAGACAAGGACAGTCCCAATTTATTTCTCCAGTGTCCGGATCATATGCTCTTTGTACACCCTCCACGCCCCCAACCGGTTCTGGTTGGACATCCGTCACCTTTGTTATAGCAGGATTATCTTCTACTACAAGTTTCTTCTTTGAAGGTGCACCTTCTTCGATATTTGTAATGTTTAAAATATTTTCATTATCAAGTCTTATCACTTTAGGGGTGTCGACAGATTCTCTTTCGGATATATCTGTAACGGTAGTCATACCATCGTTGCTTCTATCATTAGTCTCATTGGTCTGAGCATTAGAAGGAAATGTTTCTTTTACAGCTGGTGGAAGAATATCAGCTTTTTGATCGTCAGTAATCGATAAAGGTGTATCTTGGAATGGAATATCATCAGTATCTGCCAACTGAGTTCTTGTATTTTGTTTAACTTGCTTAATGCTTTTCGAAGAAATGCTATCTTCTGATTCTTCAATCGCTATAGGTTTGCCTTTCCCTTCATGGGGAAGTAAATTATCCTTTTGGTCCTTGGTAAAAGAAGAGGGTACATCTGGTAATGGAAGGTCATCTTTATTAGCTAATTCAATTATAGGTTTTTCCTCATCTATTTCTTGTAAGACAGTGTTATCTATATTTTTAGTTGGTTGTTCCATAGCTAGAATAAACTCCTCTTCTATAAGTGCTGCAACATCAAGTGCTTGATTAGATGGAAACGAATTATTAGAAACTTTATCGTCACTCGCTTCCATTTTGATATTTTCATTCAATTTGAAGTCAGTCTCATCAATGTCCCTAGTTGGAACCAATTTATCTGCATCATTACAATGATTCAAAGGCTCTTTAAGATCTATCCTTTCAGATCTTGGTGGACGATTAGAATCTAAATCCTTAATTGGTGTTGAATCATCTATGTTAGACAATTTATTTTCGATAGTAGAATTAACATTTTCAAACTCTTTTAAAAGAGATTGATCATCCAATTTGTTCACACCTGATTCATTTTCATTCTTATCCAACTTGTCTTTATTAGAATCAAAAATTACAGGAATGGGCTTATCATTTCTCATCTGATTGTTACTTTCTAATTCTGGCTCGTTTGCGGGGACATTAATCACATTCAAAATTTCTTCCTTTGAAGATACAACCTCATCGTCTTTATTCTGATCTTTTGGTTCCTCTTCCAATACATCTTTATGGATTTGTATATCTTGTTCAACAGGAACTTCATTGACAACTTGCCTTATTTTAAGTTTTTCATCTTCATGTATATAATGTGATGGAGTCTTATGTGGATTTAAAATATTAATATCTCCTGGTACCACAATCTCCTCTAGTTCAATATGAACTTCTTCTTGTTTCTTTGCTTCATCATTTGGAACATCTAAGTTTTTTGCAACTTTATTTTCGGCATCTTGCATATTATGACATTCAATAACGTTAGGTTCAGCATTATCGATTGAGGGAGTTGATTCATCTTTTGAAGATATGGTATTATTGTTATCTTCAGACAGTATATTTTTTGGAGGAGTTGGTTCAATAGTGCTTTTCATTTTCTTGATGGATTTCTTAGTTTCAATCTTTGGAGTAATAAAATATACAGCTGTTAACGTAGCTATCAACCCCAATGATGAAGCAATTAAATCAATCTCTAAGGAATGTCTTTTATTTGAATATTGACTCCCATTATCTTTATTGCTTGTATTCAAATATCTTATATGGGGCAGTACAAAACTTGAGTGTGGTTGTGACAAATGGAAGGTTCTTCGAAGCAGTACAGCTAGTCTGCTTGAATTACAAAGTTGCTTAATCATCGAACAGTGATATAATACCTTGTGGATGATTATAAAAGTATTTGTTTATATGTTATCTGCTTACGGCTGTCGTTTCTCTATATGATAGTAATTTAAATCTCCTCTTTAAAATTAATTAAAAATCAATTCACACAATGAATTCTCAAATTTAAATACCCTATAATAAACACCAGAGATTAAAGCAATATAATAAAAAAAAAACACTTGAACATTAGGACAGGTGGACTCATATTTAGAGTAGTAGTTATCAAAATGTCACTAAATTTATCTGTTAACTGCAGTGGATTACATGGCGCTATTGTATTATCGTTTAATGCAATCAATTAAATTCTTCCGAGTAAGATTAGTTTAATCCTGTAATAATATTCCACCAGAGACTAATTTACTAAAAAAGCAGTATCATTTGGAGTCCTTTATACCTAGATTTGCTTCAGATCAAATCATCTCTTATCAATTCTTTCATCTCTCTCTATTCATTTAACCTCATCACATTCAAATAAATTTTAATTTCACGATTTTTGAAAACAGCCATTTTGTTTTGATGTTAAATTGAACAAGCTGTAAACGCCATCAAGAATACCAAAAAGCACAAGAAGACAACAACGATACACACGTACACATACATATATAAATACAAAGATGAAGATATACTACATTGGTGTATTTCGTAATGATACAGAAAAGGCATTAGAACTAACTGAAGTGAAGGATTTATCCCAATTTGGGTTTTTTGAAAGAAGTAGTGTAGGCCAATTTATGACTTTCTTTTCTGAAACTGTTGCTAGTAGAACCTCTGCTGGTCAGAGACAAAGTGTGGAAGAAGGCAATTATGTTGGTCATGTCTATGCTAGAACTGAAGGAATTTGTGGTGTCTTAATCACTGATAAAGAATATCCTGTTAGACCTGCGTACACTCTTCTAAATAAGATTTTAGATGAATATTTAGTGGCTCATCCACCCGCTGATTGGGAAAAAGTTACTGAAACTAATGAATCTTTAAATATGAAGGAATTAGAATTATACATTAGTAAATATCAAGATCCATCTCAAGCTGATGCTATTATGAAAGTTCAACAAGAATTAGATGAAACTAAGATTGTTTTGCATAAGACTATTGAAAATGTTTTACAAAGAGGTGAAAAATTAGATAATTTAGTCGATAAATCTGAATCTTTAACTGCTAGTTCTAAGATGTTCTATAAGCAAGCTAAGAAGACCAATTCCTGTTGTGTTCTTATGTAAAACTAAAAGATTGAATAATTTACGTGTTCGTTTTTTTTTCTCTCTTCCTTTTCTTTCCCTAGTTGCTTCTCTCATTTGGTAAAGGGGCATATAAGATCTCTACAATGTATAATCATAATAAATAAATTAAAAAATCATAATAATAATTTGCTAAACGATTGAGTATTCCTTTATTCAACCTTGGTGTTTGTTATCCTTATCATTAAAGGACCCTGCTGGCAAAAAAAAATTGGCAAAAAAGAAAATCGACCTCAGTGAGGATTGAACTCACGATCTTGCGATTAACAGTCGCACGCCTTAACCAGCTTGGCCATGAAGTCATATTCTACTTATTTTTTGGGGTTTAAACTATTGGTACCACAGTAATTGTTTACATCACGAGAATCAGCTTTATTTTAAGGGAAATGCCCCTAAAGAGTGTAGACCCCTAGGTATTACTTATTTCGCACTTAATTTAATCATTCCAAATTTTCAAATTTGAGAAAACCCCACTCATTCCGCAGGAAATAATGGCAAAATACCTATCAATCCTTTGCTTTCTTCAACAAATTAATTTGCTAATAAGAATTTTAACATATATAAAGAAAGAAGGAACTGCAATGCACAACCCTTAATTAGATAGGCACCCCCACGCCCACAACTCATGGGAATAAACAATGTATCCCACGCCAACAACAATAGAACACACAGCGTTTTCCGTTAAAACCGGCTTCCGAAACTCCGATCTTTTCTCGAGAGCGACTTTTAAATTTTTGCAGATCTTAAATAGTGAAACCAAGAAGAGATGGATAATAGATTACTGTGGTGGACCAATAGACTGGAGAGAAAGAGGATACGTAGACGTGGGGGGTTCACTTCGATGTTGGAATTGGAGATATTGTGTCAGATTGAGGGATTGCAGTTATGGGGTTGCGGATTGCTGACACATGGAAGTCCCCCACTGAAAGTTTTAACATTATATAAAGACTTGTTATCGTATTGGTCTTATGAAAAAAAAAATGGGTTTCTTCAACTGGCCCAAGAATAGTAACAGGTTAATGATGATGATTTCACAAGCTGTTAAATCTGTCAGTAAAAGACAATTACAAAAACGTATTCCAATTCTAACAAAACAATGTCAACGGGCTTTAGTTTATTCTACCAAATCTAGTCACTCTTCTTCTTCTGGGAAGAATAGGAAAGTTTTGGGTTTATCAATAGCTGCCGCCACTACAACCGCTGGTCTATTGTTTTTATACCAAAACGAGACAAATCCTCAAATTTTAAATGATTCAGGTGTAAAACAATCTAAGAAGTTAATAACTCCAAATGAAGTGTCCAAACATAACACACCAGACGATTGTTGGGTAGTGATAGATGGAAAAGTTTACAATTTAACTGAATTTATAAATATTCATCCAGGCGGTCCATTAATCTTGAAATTAAATGCTGGTATGGATGTCACTGCAATTTTCAAACCATTACATGCAAAGGGTACATTAGAAAAATATGTGAAACCAGAATGGTATATAGGTGAATTAACTGAACCAATGCCAGATGAATTCATTGCTCCACCATATACACCAGGTGAAACACCAGAAGAAATTATTTATAAAGAAAATTTAAGGAAGCATTTACCTAATTTAGGTAATATATTAAACCTTTATGATTTTGAAAAATTGGCCTCGAAGATCTTATCAAACCAAGCTTGGGCTTATTATTCATCTGGTTCAGATGATGAAATTTCAATGAGAGAAAATCATAATGCATTCCATAGAATCTTTTTCAAACCAAGAATCCTGGTTGACGTAAGTGAAGTCAATCTAGAGACAGAAATGTTAGGTGAAAAAGTTGATTTACCATTTTATATTACTGCCACAGCATTAATGAAACTTGGTAATCCACAAGAGGGTGAAATGGGTATTACAAAAGGTTGTACAATGTCACCGTGGAAAATCCCACAAATGATCTCTACTTTAGCATCATGTTCTATTGATGAAATTGTGAAAGTGAAAGGTAATCATCCAGAACAAATTCAATGGTATCAATTATATGTTAATTCAGATAGAAAGATTACTCGTGATTTAGTGAAACATGTTGAGAACTTGGGATTAAAGGCTTTATTTGTCACCGTGGATGCACCATCTTTAGGTCATCGTGAAAAGGATTTAAAGATCAAATTTTCAAATCAAAATAATGGACCACAAGTGATGTCAGATCATGAAAGTAATTCAGAGGGGGCCAGTCAAGGTGCCACAAGAGCTATTTCTAAATTTATTGATCCATCCTTAACATGGGATGATATTTCCAAGTTACATAAATTAACACATTTACCAATTATTATTAAAGGTGTTCAAAGAAGTGAAGATGTGGTTAAAGCTGCTCAAGTTGGATGTGCTGGTGTGGTCATTTCAAATCATGGTGGTAGACAACTTGATTTTAGTCGTGCTCCCGTGGAAATCCTGGCTGAGGCCAAACCAAAATTAGTGGCAAAGGGTCTTGATAAAAAATTTGATATTTTCATTGATGGTGGTATTCGTCGTAGTACAGATATCTTAAAAGCTTTATGTCTTGGTGCTAAAGGTGTTGGTTTAGGGAGACCTTTTATTTATGCTAATTCATGTTATGGTGAACAAGGTGTGGCTCATGCTATTAAATTATTAAAAGAAGAATTAGAAATGGATATGAGATTATTAGGTGCTACCTCGATTAAAGATTTAGGACCTGAATTCTTGGATATGAGTGCTTTAAAGAATAGAAATGTCAGTGTTGCCAAGGATCAATTATATGATGGTGTTTATAGATCACCACAAGCTGTTGAGATTAACGAAGATGACATAGATTAATCATGAACTTATTTATTTATTTATTTATATATGAAAATATAAAAGAGATTAATCCTTCTTTGATTCTATATTTTCAATTTGTTTCTTAACCCATTGAAAGAATAAATCAGTTTGTAAATAACCATTTTCATTAAACACTTTATTAATTTCTAAATTAACCTCAGAAGACTTCACTTCACCATCTTTACTCTTAATAATAAAACTAGTTTGATAAATTGGTTTCCCATCTTTAATATCTCTTTTAAAGTTTATAGTTTGATTATTTTCTTTATTGGTACCAGTATATAAGATTGATTTTTCAATAAATTTCTTGAAATACCAAAATACACCAGATAAGATGAAATATGCGGCCACTAATAAACGTTGATATTGAATAACGTTATTATGACCCAATTTCTTATCCAGGACAAAACTGATCCCCGCCACAACAGCAATTGAATAACCAATAATTAATTTTGTATCAATTAGTTTGAAAGATTGTTTATAACCTAATCTGTGAAATACAATTGGGACTTCATCGTCTAATCTTTGGGCCACTTCCCCAATGGAATACACATTGACAGGCTTGCTCATTATTTAACTTAAACTGGTGTTAATAGACTCCTCGTACTGTCTCTAGAGTATCTTGCAATAACTCATACCACTGGGCACTAACATTAACGTGTTGGATTCACTTTTCACCGTTTAAAAACTCGAACAATTCTCAATCACTGTGGTCACGTGGTTTGAAGTGTCAGAAATGAACTGGCCATTACGGTACTCAATCCAAGTCAAGATAACACTAACACTCATATTAACAGTATTATAACTCACTAATATCACCTCCCATCACTACCTTAAATTTTAAGCAACTTTCTAACAAGTTTCATATCTTGACTTCTCCTCACAACAAAAACCTCGGTGGAAGTGGGTTAAAGACCTGCTTTAAATTCGCAAACAAGATTCAAGTCCCCACCACCCATACACTACTGCATTCTGGAGGGGCACATCACTGATAAAGCAGCTCTACTCACCATTAAGACTCCCCGGCTATTGTCTTCCTTCCCTCTTTAGGCCATGCCTCTCATTACTAACAAATTTTTATTACCATTATTATTGTTATAATAAAAAGAAAAAAAGCGATGAGCTGAAAATTTTTTCAGTTTTTCAAAAGTCGATGCTTTTCAAAACATATAAATACCAAGTAGATTTTCCACAAGATTTGATACATTTATTTCTAAACTTTCTCTGAAATAATAAAAGTGGGAAAATCTTGGGGTTTAATTTTGTTCATACATTTACATTTTAAAATTTAGATGTTTGGATCTTAATTTAACTTCTAATTCTTGTTTTATTATTCATTTTCCAGTTAACACATCCCAAAAACTAACACAAATATTAACAACAACAACAACAATGGTTGCTACTAAGAGAGATTATAAGACTGCTATGCAATATTTAGACACTTTTGAAAAAAAAGATGGTTTATCTGTTGCTGAATTAATGGATTCAAACATTAGAGGTGGGTTAACTTATAACGATTTCTTAGTCTTACCAGGTTTTGTTAATTTTGCTTCCAGTAATGTTCATTTACAAACTAAATTAACCAAAAAGATTACTTTAAATACCCCATTTGTTTCTTCTCCAATGGATACTGTCACTGAAGCTGAAATGGCCATTTATATGGCTTTAAATGGTGGTATTGGTATCATTCATCATAATTGTACTCCAGAAGATCAAGCAGCTATGGTGAAAAAGGTTAAAAGTTTTGAAAATGGTTTCATTAATTCTCCAGTGGTTATTTCTCCAGAAACTACCGTTGCTGAAGTTAAAGCCATGAAAGAACAATTTGGTTTCTCTGGGTTCCCTGTTACTGGTATGTTTTAATATTTATTCCCCCCTTTACTAACGTTATTTTTACAATTACTGTTATTATTATTATTATTATTTCGATTTCAACAATTTTATTTCAATTTGACAATATTTCCATTCCCCGCGTCCCTTTTTTAAATGATGATTTAACCTTTTTAATTTTATAACTTTCGTTCTACTGACAATTGATCAAACGATCGTGTAGATAACTTTTACTCTGAAATTTTTCTTCTTTTTTTAAATATTGTCATGGGAATATAATTGAATAAGATAATTAATAATATATCTATTTGTAAATCTAACGTTAATTAAATCCCCTCTCAATTCTTGAAAAAGTATACTAACAAATAAAATTCATAAACATATATCATTGTTCAATATTTTTTATATTGATCAGATATAACTTAATATTATTATTTTTAAATTTAGAAACTGGTAATTTCCCAGGTAAATTATTAGGTTTAGTTACTTCTCGTGACGTTCAATTCTTAGAAGATGATTCTGTTAAAGTTTCTGAAGTTATGACCAAATTTACTGATTTAACCACTGGTCATGTTGGTATTACTTTATCTGAAGGTAATAAAATTTTAAGAGATATTAAGAAGGGTAAATTATTAATTATTGATGATAATAATAATTTAGTCTCTATGTTATCTAGAACTGATTTAATGAAAAATGAAATTTATCCATTAGCTTCTAAATCTGCCACTACAAAACAATTATTATGTGGTGCTGCTATTGGTACTATTCCAGCTGATAGAAAGAGATTGACTTTAATGGTCGAGGCTGGTTTAGATGTTGTTGTCATTGATTCATCTCAAGGTAATTCTGTTTACCAAATTGAAATGTTAGAATGGATTAAATCCACTTATCCAGATCTTGAAGTCATTGCTGGTAATGTGGCTACTAGAGAACAAGCTGCTAATTTAATTCAACATGGTTGTGATGGGTTAAGAATTGGTATGGGTACTGGTTCTATTTGTATCACTCAAGAAGTTATGGCATGTGGTAGACCACAAGCTACTGCCGTTTACAATGTTTGTAAATTTGCTGATGAATTCGGGGTTCCATGTATTGCTGATGGTGGTATTCAAAATATTGGTCATATTACTAAAGCTGTGGCCCTTGGTGCTTCTTGTGTTATGATGGGTGGTATGTTAGCTGGTACTACAGAATCTCCAGGTGAATATTTTTATAGAGATGGTAAAAGATTAAAGACTTATCGTGGTATGGGTTCCATTGATGCTATGCAAAAGACTGGTAAGAAAGGTAATGCTTCTACATCAAGATATTTCTCTGAATCTGATAAAGTCTTAGTTGCACAAGGTGTTTCTGGTGCCGTTGTGGATAAAGGTTCAATTAATAAATTTTTACCATATTTATACAATGGGTTACAACATTCTTGTCAAGATATTGGTGTTCAATCATTAGCTAAATTAAAATCTGAATCTGCTGATGGTAATGTTAGATTTGAATTTAGAACCGCTTCTGCACAATTAGAAGGTGGTGTTCATGATTTACATTCTTATGAAAAACGTTTACATAATTAAGCGTTGTGTATAAGCATATATAATATGGATATTTCCAATTTTGTAAATTATTTTAATTAATATTATTATAAACATAACATAACATAAGATAAAGTAATTAAATATTCATTTATTTACTTATTTATTACCCTTCTCATTTGCTCTTTTCAATATATTTTCATAATGTTTTCTTTGATCTCTTTCCACTTGATCTAATGATGGTGGTAATTTTTCATTAATTAAATCATCCTTTCTGGCCCTTTCAAATGTTGATAAAGTTTCATTTAATGAATCTGAACCATGAGCAAGAGCACCACGAGGTAAGATACCTTGATTCATTGATTTTAAATATTGAACTTTATCACTTTCTTCTCTTAATACAGAATACATTCTACTAACTTTTGCAATGGCTAAGATTTTATTTCTTAATGCTTTACGTCTATGTTCATCATCCAATATACTCTTTTGTTTAATTACAGGTGGAGTTGTACTTACAGAAGTGTATTTTCCAACTTGTTCTTCAATAATTGGTGTATCTTCTTCTAATTCATATTCTGTACAAATATTTAATATTGACACTAACATCTCAGTAACTTTTTCCCCAACAAATGGTAATGACCAAGTGAAGACATCCATAAAATCAGGTAACCAATATGGATGTGGTGACATATTAAATTGTCTAATATTCATAACATTATTTTCATATTTTAAAATAGCTGCTTTATTTTTATAAGTATCTAAATAATTTGGTGCACTGAACAAAGTTAATAAAGATGGGAAACCTAATGTTTTGGTATTTTTATACATTCTATAACCTGCGTCCTGTGCCTCATGTGCTCTTATGATTGATAGAAGACCTGTACGTTGTAAGAATTCACATGAGGCTTTATAAGTGAAAGCATAAGAACAACCTCTAATTTGATTTGGAGTGAAAAGATTTTCGTCTGTTTCGTCATCATCATATTCTTCAATTGGATCTGCCCAGACTAAATCACACATCAACCCACGAGATGGAATTTCTTTAAATCTATTAATCTTTGTATTAACATCCTCAATTGATTTCAATTCTGGTGAGATCCCACCATGAACACAAAAATATTGTTCATTCATTAATGCAGCTAATGGCAAAGCATTAAATGATTGACAACATTCATCATAAACTGTAATATTATATTTATGTAATATTTCATTCTTAAAAGTGAAATATGAGGTTAAATGTCTACATTCATGATTACCACGCAACAACCAAAAATGATCTGGAAAGTTTAATTTCAATGAATACAAGTAGATTAAACATTCAAATGAAAATGAACCTCTATCGACATAATCCCCCAAAAACAAATATGGCGTGGTGGCAGGATCCCCTCCAACTTCAAATAATTTCAACAAGTCAAAATATTGACCATGAATATCACCACATACCGTCACGGGTGCTGGAACATGTAATAAATTTGGTTCTTTTGAGAATAAAGTTGTAGTCATAGTAATAATCTTTAACGCTTGACCTATAGTCAATCTCCCCTCATGTTTGAAATGATCTCTAATGAAAACATGGTTTGGTAACCCTGTATCTGGATTGAAGATTTCATTGTCAGTAGGGATATGATTAGTTATATCAGGTACATTTTTATTTAATCTTTCTGTGGTCTTTACAATATCACCATTTTCTAATTTATAATTAGTTAAACTTGTTATGGGTGTGATATCTTTGGATTCAATGATTTTAATTGCATTATTAATCTTTTCTGTATTAATTTGAGCATCAGATTTCATCTTGTGTTGCTTACTTTCATGTGCATATAAAAGCCTCAATCTTCTGCTATATAATATTTATTTATATATATATATATATATAGTTTTTCATAAATTTTGTTTTTTTCAATATTTAAAAAAGAAATATACGGATTATATTATATTATATTATATATAGAATTATTATTTATATATAGGGACGTGGTGGATGCAAAAGGGGAATATCAAATTATAAGATAATGAATGATATACAGGGATTAAAAATCCATATCATTGTTATTTAAAATATTTGATAATTCATTATCATTAATTTTATTTAATCTCTCATCGACCGATTCTTCCCACATTTCAAGAGTGGACCCACTGCCCGAAGTAGCATTTAATGATAACATTGGTGCATTATTACCAGGCAATGGGACTCTTTGAAACTGTTCAGCCTCGGCTTGTTGTCTTTTCAATTGTGGTGAGTGTTGTAATTTAACGTATTCCTTCACTCTTTCGGAGGCTTCGTTGACATCCTTTAGATATTGTTGTTTTTGTTCTTCGGTGGACATGTTGATCTGAGAGTGTAGTATGTTGAGAGTAGTGGTATACTATGTCGAGAGTAACAGTATTGTGGCATGTGAGAGGAGCATAATAGCACACTAGGCTTATATATCTGGTCCTCTTACAGGACACAACTCCCTACCACTGCTAGGAGCGATAGAATAGAGTGCGGGAACCATTGGCCCAGACACCACACTGTCACGCCCGTGTTATGTCAACACGGGGTGTCTGGGTTACTTTCTCGCCCACAAAAGCTGCAGTGTGGTGAAGTCCACAGCACGGGGCGAAGCCCGGGGCATGGGCGGGTGGAAGCCCGGCAGCGCCTCCGGTGTCCTCGCACACCCAGACACCGTGGCAAGCGTAAACAAAACACCGCTGAGAGTGTTGAGTCTACGCTACAGTGCCGTATTGTGTTGGTAGAGTGTTAAACTTAAACGTGTGTATATATATATATTATTATTATATTATCATTATTATATAGAAACAATCACTTCTTTAGGGACATCTCGTCCAGTTTCTTTTGTAGCATGGGATTGTCCTCTGGTCTTAAATCAGGCACTCTGTAGCCATGTTCCACGGTTCTCTTGATCTTTGACCCCATCTTCTTTAATTCATCGTCAAAATTATCTTTATACCATGCCATCCCTAAATTGCCTGGCTCTTCGCCCGTATGGTAAGAAGTATCTTCTGTAACACCTGAATTATCACTTGACATATTGTTTTTTCTGTTCTTGTCTGCTTGTTTGTGCAGTTGGTCTGTTTGCTAATCTCACAATCAATCAGCCTTTTATACTTCATCTTAATACCCCTTACCAAACATCCTCCTTGTTTTCTTTTCTTATTTTTCCATTTTTTCATTTTCCTTTTCATATTGTATTGTCTCCATGGCAACCGCACCCCGCACCCCCCCCCCCTTACAATCCTATACTTAGTGAGGTTAGGATCTCTTGTCATAACAACTTATTAATAATATAATAATATAATATTCATTAAAGTATAGGATAAATATATATATATATATATTTATAAACTCTCACTCTCACACAATCATTTATTCATATATATACACTAATCTCTCTACACTGTAACTTATTTCTTTTCTCTCATTTCATATGGTAACAAATAACCAGTTGAAACTGCCTTTCTCACTCTATCAGCTAAATTAATAAAATAAACATTCAATGTAGATTCATTACCATAAAGGTCCTTTTGTTCTTCAATCGACATATCATGTAATTGTTTAGAAGCTAATTTAATATCGGCACTGGACATGTTTGTTTCTGTTTATTTGTGGTTATTTGTGTTTGGGTGGGTGTGTTATAATATCTTATCAGTTGGTAATATAGTTCAATTATATTACCCACTTTATATACTTGTGAATTTTGTTTCCATGGCAACGATATTTCATTTTTCCCTTCGTCCCCATAGCAACGTGTCGTTTCTTTTTCTCTCTCTTTTCTTTTTCTTTATCTTTTTCTTTTCTTTTTCACTAGGGTTAGGGCTGGTTCATTTGAAAGACTTAAAATTAGGGCTGTTCTTCCCCTTCTCTTCTTTTTTTTTTCTCTCTCCATTGCAATACTTTAATTAATATAGAAAAACACCTGTCAAATGTATTTTAAGGTAACAAACAACACAACTTAGTATACCAATCATGAATAATTCAATATTACCAGAACATTTAATCATCACGAAGATTAATATATTAAATCTTTTCAATTGGAAAATTTGCATACTAATATTATTCATTTCACTTATACTATTCTCACAACTGAAAGGTGAAATCTTATCAAATTATAAACACTTTAATGAATCAAATTTAAATGATATTAATAAATCTATTAATACTACAAAGGATAAAGATAAATCAGGAAAAAATGAACATATTCCATCAATTTGGGAACAAATTATCTCTGCGATTAGAATCTTTGGATATTTAGAAAATCATATCGTTAAAGAATTAATTAATAATCTATATACACAAAAGATTGATTCTGGTGATATGCTAATACTCAATGATACATTGGGACTAATTGTCGTTTTGGAAGGCTCGTTCCAAGTTTATCATAAGATTAATAATGATTCTTTGAGTTTTGACAACAACAATGATACTTGGAATGAAAATAATGATATGGATTATATTTGGTTAAAAGATGGGTTGGGCAAATTTCAATTATTAAATGTAATTAAAAAGGGCAATTCATTATCTTCATTATTAGATATTTTAAAATTATTTACTTCAAAATCTTGTAATTCACCAATTGATAATAATATTGAACCAATGTTAATTGCAAGAGCTACCATGGATTCTACCATAGCGATAATACCACCAAATTCATTTAATTTATTATTATATAAATACCCGAAAGCCGCATCACATTTAATTCAAACCATTTTAAATAGATTATATCATGTGAATTTCCAAATTACACATTCATATCTAGGGTTAACAAATGAATTATTCGAAATTGAAAAGAATTTAAATGAAAATTATAATTTTAAATTACCATTTTATTTAATTAAAACTGTTATGACAAAATTCAATAACACAACTGAAAATAATCATTTATCAATCTCATCAAATAATAATCTTAATGTATCAAATCTTTTACAACAGCAAAAAAATCATTATTCATCAAGTTTCTCAACATCTTCATCATCAACTTTTTTATCTGATGATGAAGATAATGAAATTGAAAAGGATAAAAATAATAATAGTGAAGAAAATAGTGATATTGATGATAATAATGATTCAATCTTGAAAATAACTCTTGTGCAAATAATTTTCAAAATTTGGGGGATAACAAAGGATAATTTTATTATTGATCCATTAACCAAAAATTCAAATAATAATTCAAGATCTTCATCTGTGGTTGCATTATCAAATACTAACGAAAATAATAATAATAATAGTAATAATAATAATGAATTAAAAATTTTACCGAGTTCAATTGCAATAGTAAAGGGACAAAAAATTGATATTGATATTACAGATGATGATAATTCAATTGAAAATAATAATAAATTCCCGATAAAAGAGCAGAAAAAGTTTTTAGATTATCATTCTGCAAAGACAGATTTCGCACAATATTTAAATATTAAATATTATCCACCAAATACTACCATTGTGAAACAAAATAGTGATAGTCAAGGTTTATTTTACATAATCTCAGGTAAGATTGATTTAACTTTATCCACTCCAACAGATAATAAGACAATGAAAGAACATTTAATTTATACCGTGGAAACCGGTGGTATTGCTGGTTATTTATCTTCATTAGTCGGTTATAGATCATTTGTTAATTTAAAGACACAAACTGATTGTTATGTGGCTTTTATATCAAATGATATGTTAGAAATCTTATATGAAAAATATTACCCAATTAATTTAAAGATTGCAGAGTCTTTAATTAATAATATGTCATTAAAGATGTGGAAATTAGATCATGCTTTGGAATGGATCCCTGTCAATGCATCAACAACATTATTCCACCAGGGTGATCCTGCTAATGGTATTTACGTCATTTTAAATGGTAGATTAAGACAATATCAATCTATTCCAAATACAACTTCAACAGATTGTGATGAAACTGATATGGATGATTCAACCAAGACAACCACACATGTGATAGGTGAATTAGCTCAAGGTGAAAGTTTTGGTGAAGTCGAAGTATTAACTGCAATGAATAGATCCTCGACAATAGTGGCTGTACGAGATTCTGAATTAGCAAGATTACCAAGATCATTATTTGAATTATTAGCCACTGAACATCCATCAATTGTTATTAGAGTCTCTAGAATGGTGGTCAAAAAATTATTAGACGTTAATCAAAATAATAATATTTCATCATCTGTATCTACTATTGCCGCCATGACCTCACCAGTAACAAGATCCTTGATTGATATTAGTCATAAATATGATTTAAATTTACCACCACCAACAAAGAGTAATGCTTCTCATCATCATTCTTATTCTCCATCTTCTATCATTGCACCACATTTATCATCCGGAAACATATCATATAGAACCATTACTATCTTACCAATTACTAATGGACTACCTGTTGAATCATTTGCAATGAAATTAGTTCATGCTTTTAAACAAGTTGGTAAGAAAACCATTGGTTTGACCCAGAGAGCAACATTATTACATTTAGGTAGACATGCATTTGATAAATTATCAAAATTGAAACAAAGTGGATATTTTGCTGATTTGGAACATACCTATAATATTGTAGTTTATATTGCAGATACATCTGTAAATTCATCTTGGACAAAGACATGTATTGATCAAGGTGATTGTATTCTTTTATTAGGGGATGCTACTTCAAATTGTCAAATTGCTGAATATGAGAAATTATTATTAAGATCAAAGACATCAGCTAGAACTGAGTTGATCTTGCTACATGGTGAAAGATATGTAGAACCGGGATTAACACAAAAATGGTTATGTAATAGACCTTGGGTAGATTCACATCACCACATTCAATTTGAAACAAATTTATTATCAAGAAACACAACCAAGAATGGTGGATTTTTGAGTCCAAGTGGTATTTCATTATTGGATAAAATTACTCAAACTGAATTGGGGAGAAGAACTAAAAAAATTTCTAGATTATTACCTGATTCTATTAAGAATACAGTGGGAAGTTTTTCTTCAAGATTAATTAAACGAAAGAGACATGTTTATAACCCAATACATGCACATAAGAATGATTTTTTAAGATTAGCAAGAATGTTATCTGGTCAAGCCATTGGGTTAGTTCTAGGTGGTGGTGGTGCTAGAGGTATTAGCCATCTGGGTGTTTTACAAGCTTTGGAAGAGCAGGGGATTCCAGTTGATATTATTGGTGGTACCTCTATTGGGTCCTTTATTGGTGGGGTTTATGCAAAAGATTATGATGTGGTCCCAATTTATGGTCGTATTAAGAAATTCGCTGGTAGAATTTCTTCAGTGTGGAGAATGTTATCTGATTTAACTTGGCCTGTTACATCCTATACCACCGGTCATGAATTCAATCGTGGTGTTTGGAAAACTTTTGGTGACACCAGAATTGAAGATTTTTGGATTCAGTTTTATTGTAATTCGACAAATATTACTGAGTCAGTTCAGGAGATTCATTCGTTTGGATATGCTTGGAGATACATTAGGGCTTCTATGAGTTTAGCTGGTTTACTTCCACCTTTGGAAGAAAATGGTTCTATGTTATTAGATGGTGGTTATGTGGATAATCTTCCTGTGGATGAAATGAAAGCCCGTGGTTGTAAGACAATATTTGCAGTTGATGTTGGTTCAGTTGATGATAAATCACCAATGAATTATGGTGATTCATTAAGTGGATTTTGGATTGTTTTAAATAGATGGAATCCATTCTCATCACATCCAAATATTCCAAATATGGCTGAAATTCAAATGAGATTGGGATATGTTGCTTCTGTGAATGCATTAGAAAAGGCAAAGCATACACCTGGTGTGATTTATGCAAGACCCCCAATCGATGAATATAATACTTTGGATTTCGCCAAGTTCGAAGAGATTTATCAAGTGGGTGTTCAATACGGTAGATTATTTTTCCAGGATTTAATTGAAAACGATAAGATGCCATTTATTCCTGGTGCAAAAGAAACCACTGAAGAAAATAAAGATCCGGTATCTTTGTTGTACAGACGTAATAGTATGTGAGTTTTAAGAATAAATTGAATGTATTATAGAATAAATAATTCTCTTTGTATGAATATATTTGTATATAAAATTTTAGTGAACTTAATGAAGAAAATACTTATGCTTCAACTTTTGGAGCATTTAATGCTCGTTTGGCTAATGATTCAGATTTTAAATCGTTATCTTCGTTTTTAAATGTTCTTTTCTTTTTCTTGATGTCTCCTGAAGTAGTTGCACCAACAACAGACCCTACTTCTTTGGAAAACAAAATTCCTTGAGCCCAACCAGCAAACGGACCCCATTTCTCTATCAACTTGGTTCTGATAAAATCTAATTCAGGATTGATTTTTTTTTTGGTAATCGGCAAGTTTAGTTTATTGTATGTGGCTCTTATCTCTGCAATTTCTGTCTTTGATGCAGCAATGTGATAATCTCTGTTAGCAAATCTTGCTACATGAACATCCACGGGCACCACTTCATCTAAATGAAGTCCCATAAGACAAACACAATCTGCCACTTTAGGACCCACACCAGTAAACCTCATCAGCATCTCTCTAACTTTCTCATAATTGGAGATTTTAGCAAATTGAATAAGAACATCTTGATCAGTAGTACAATTAAATGTTTCCCTGTCATTTAACATCAACTTGGCTGTTTCTATAATGTATTTAGCTCTATAACCAAAACCAAGCTCCCTTAATCGTTCTTCTGTGGCACGTTCGACAAGTTGTTCACTTGTTGGGAAGGAATAAAAGGTTGTATCATCAAAAGTTCCGATGTCATCACCGAAATGACTGGCCAAATTGTGGCACATCTTAGTGATTCTACTGATATTGTTATTACTAGAACAAATAAATGAAATTAAAGTTTCCCATGGTTCTTGTGACAATATTCTTATTCCTTGAGGTGGAATATCTTTGAAATTTGGATCTGTGGCTTTCCATAAATCTTGATGAGAGGTGAGATCTACTTCTAATCTGAAATACTGTTTTAGATGGTCTTCCACTTTTTGAAATTCCCAAGTGGGGTGTTGGAAACCAAACTCAATAAAATTTCCGTCGTCTTTTTGTCTTAAGACAATAATCCCATATTTATCATAGCCTGTAATAAACATCGAGGTCATATACCAGTCATTCTTATCTTCCCAGATCCATCTAAAAGCTTGACCTGCTTGTAACACATTTTTTAATTGTAAATCTTCCTGTTCAACTGAAATCTTATGAAATTTAACCATTTTAAAGAGTGATAGTTTTTATTTAATGTTGGCTTGCTGAATATAAATATAAACGCGAGGTCCTTTCTGATATTTATTCCACCTACAGTGGTTAAAGTATTAAATATATAATAGCTAAATTCAAAAAGCTCATCGCTAAATTTTTAAATCATCTTCAATTTTGAAAAATTATTCAAACGCGTAAATTTCCTATACAAATTTAGTATGGAGAACATCTGAATCTAACGTGAAACAAGAGATCAAACAGTAATACATTTGGGTGAAAAGTGATCAGGAAGAAGCTTGATAAACTGGTAAGGATATATATTTGATTGATAAGAGAAGAGAGGATCAAATTTGCAAGGTTATTTTAGTTACTTTATTACATTTACTATTTTGATATATCGATTGGATCCATCCAATGATATATGTATGCAGGGGTTGAACTTTCTACAAAGAATATTACATAGAAGTAGACCTATTAGTCATCTTACCAGTCTTATTATAAGACACACACATTTGAGTTATTATAGAAATACTGTAATAATGACACAAAAAAGGCCTTACTTTCAAGTCAATGATGTATTTAACAAGAAGACAAAACTATCCCCTCAAGAAATTGAAGAAATCCTCTCAGATTCAGATGATGACTGGGTGTTCGACAATAATAATACCGATAATAATAAAAACACTGTCCTTCAGGAGACCAACAATAACATATTGAAAAGACCCGCCAATAGATCTACTAATTATAAGCCTTTAGATCAAGCACAAACTCCAATGCTAAATTTCAAGCATGAAAATAAATTAGATAAACTGCCGTTATTTCAATTGAACAAGTTTACAACACCCGCTAGGCTTCCACCATTAAAGTTTGAATCATCTACATCAAATCCACATACATTGAATTCTTCAGACTCTGGCTCTCCAGAAAAACCAATAAGCATAGATGATGAAGATGATGCTATTGGAATTCATATTAAAGATGATAGTAGTGTGATAGATGAAAGTGAATTGGATACAGATGTAGAATTAATGGGTCCTGGATCACCTGTGAAAATATCAGGAACATCGTTTCAACCCACAATAGCTCCGATAAAAGATGACGACGAAGACTCATTTGAAGCGGCTGTGCCATTTGATGGTGATATAGATGTTCCTGAAGCAATACTGGAGCAGTTAAATAATCCAAATATAGAAGAACAGGAAGCAGAGTTGGAAGATGATGTAAATGCTCATGATCAGAGTAAATGGGGTAGTAAAATTTCACTTCAAACGCAAAGAATTTCATACACTCAACGTGACGATGAAGCCAAAAAATTACCTGCACGTACCAAGATTAAGATCCCCATCCTTTTATCTCAAGAACAAGAACATATCATTGAATTAGCCACAAAGGGATATAATATTTTTTATACTGGTTCTGCTGGTACAGGTAAATCTGTTTTACTAAGAGAAATGATTAAAACATTGAAAAGGAAATATGGTAGGGACCAAGTCGCTGTCACCGCATCGACAGGTCTTGCTGCTTGTAATATTGGTGGTATAACGTTACATTCATTCGCTGGGATTGGGTTAGGTCAAGGTGATGCTAATTCGTTATATAAAAAGGTTAGAAGATCACAGAAACATTTACGTAGATGGGAAGACATAAGTGCATTAGTTATTGATGAGATATCGATGATTGACGGTGATTTACTCGATAAGTTAGATTATATTGGGCGTAAAGTTAGAAGAAATCATCGTCCATTTGGTGGTATTCAAGTTATTTTTTGTGGTGATTTCTTTCAATTACCTCCTGTTTCCAAGGATCCCGCAAATCCAATGAAATTTGCTTTTGATGCCAAGGCATGGCAATCTGGGATTAAATGCTCAATCATGCTACAGAAAGTGTTTAGACAACAAGGGGATACCAAATTCATTGATATGTTGAATAAGATGAGATTAGGTGAGATTGATGATGAAACTGATCAACAATTTAAAAATTTAAATAGAGAATTGCCAGAAGATGAAATTGTTGCTGCTGAACTATACAGTACTAGACGTGAAGTGGATGGTGCAAATAATAAAATGTTGTCCACATTACCAGGAAATACACATACTTTCACCGCCAGTGATGGTGGTTCCATTACAGATAAAGTGTTAAAGGATAAATTATTACAAAATTTCTTAGCACCACAAAAGCTTAATTTGAAAATTGGTGCTCAAGTGATGATGATTAAGAATATTGATGCTACTTTGGTAAATGGTTCATTGGGTAGAATTATTGATTTCATTGATAGAGATACTTATATGTTCTACGATACTATGATTAATATGCCGGAACTTAGTGTGGATCAATTAGCGGCTCTTCAAAAAGATCGTGATGCTTTAAAACAAATGCATGAAGAAGAAGGTGACGCTGACACTGATGCTGATGAAAGCGAAAGTAAAAGAAAACAAAAATTAATTAAGGAAACTTATAGAGGTTATGAACCACCAAGTGCCAATACGTCACTAGGTTCATCTATCTTTGAATTTTTAGATGAAAAGGAAACGGCTGAGAGTCGAGAATCTAAGATTAATCTTAATAGAAAAAAGGCATTGTTAAGAGAATTGCATTCTAAGTCGAAGCTTCAAAAATTACCATTAGTTAGATTCAAGACATCTGACATGGCTACTAGAACTGTACTAGTGGAACCTGAAGAATGGGCCATTGAAGATGAAAAAAATGTTAAATTGGTCACCAGAGTACAAATCCCATTAATGTTAGCTTGGTCATTATCCATTCATAAATCACAAGGTCAAACTTTACCTCGTGTTAAAGTTGATTTGAAAAGAGTATTTGAAAAGGGTCAAGCGTATGTGGCATTATCTCGTGCTGTTTCAAGAGAAGGGTTACAAGTGGTAAATTTTGATAGAAATCGTGTTTCAGCTCATAGAGAAGTCATTGAATTTTATAAAACTTTAAAGACTGTCGACCTTGCTATGAAGGAACTTGAAAGTAATGAACATTCTCTGGGTGGGTTTGAACTTACAAGAAAAGCAAAAGCCAAACCCACATTAAAGTTTTCACATAAAAGGGAGTATGCTCCTGATGTAAAACAAGCCTTGGCTCGTCGAAGATCTGCATTTAATAATAGCAGTAGAAGTAGCAGTCCCGTGAAAAGTGAAAATAGTATTACCGATCTCTTAGGAAAAAGCAGCAAGGTAAAACATGAGAAATAAACCTTGATCAAACTACAATAATATATATATGTATGCCGAATTATTCTTTACTTAAATATTCATCTTTATATCACTTTGTGACACTTTTTTTCAACTTTTTTTTTTTTTCACTAGAATTGAAATTTTATTTATTAAAAATTGTTTAAAGATTTGAAAGAGGTGGAAAGTAAAGAAGTAAAGCAACTAAAGAGATATAAGCTCAATCGTCATCAAAATTTCCTAAATATGAGTGCCAGTGATATTTCAACCAAACAGGTGAAAAATAAAGTTCTTTATAGTGAATTAGATGTTCCTTTTAATAAATATCTAGAGACATTAAGTAAAGTGACAAGATTAACAAATAAAGTATTAAATAGTCAAATTGATGAATGTGATGAAGATTATTTGGAACTATTGAGCCTAGATGGTATTAATGAAATATATGATACAGCACAATTAAGATTTATGTCTTTACAAAACTCTATTGAGAGTAAGAAAATATTATATGAAAATTGGCAACAAAGTAATCAAATGTTGTTAGATACAATAGATGAAAAGGCTCATATTACATTACCTAAATTAAAGAAATGTCATGAACAATTGAGAATTAAATTAGATAGATTGAAAAGAATGTCAGATAGTATAAATATGATAAATAAAGAAATTGAATCATTAAGTGATGGTAATACGAGTATAAGTATTACCAAGACACAATGGGAATCACAATTAGGTGTTGCATTAACTGAAAGATTAATTAGTGAAAATTATTTAAGAAGGGATAAATATCATAATAGTAGAGATCCACAAGAAATTAAGTATCGTGCATTAGATGATTTTAGTGTTGGACCACAGGAATCACAAAGGATTAATAATACATTAAAGGAAGATTTGAAAAAATTACAAAAGGAATTAAGTCATTATAAAAACCAATGGTTAAAGGATGCTGAAGTGTTTACTAGAATTACTGGTTTTTTCCAAGAAGAATTAAAGAAAAGACAATTAAGTAATGGGAATATCGAAAATTCTGGTGATATTGATATGGATGAAGATATAGTGGAAGAAGATGAATATTTAGATAATAGACAGCGTTCTACTATTGTGAAAGAAGAGATTGAAAGAGCATCTTCTAATGACTCTGTGGAAGAAGATATTGAAATAGAGGACGAGAGTCCAGAAGTTGAGACTCCACTTGAGAGTGAAGTTGCGCTTGAAGATGTTATTAATGAAACTACCCCAGATATATAATTTATAAAATGAAAAGAATAAGAATAAGAATAGAATGAGAATATATAGAAGAATAAAGTTTTAATAGATAGTTTATTTTATTTGTTAAATTAATAAATTGCTGTATATGATAAAAGTAAAAAGATATATATTATAAAAGATATTTAAAATTAATCATATTATTTAAACAGTTTCTAAGACTTCATCAGTGAAACCAGAGACCTTCTTACCCTTTTCTTCAGAAGAACCTTCACCATGTAAAGCCATTAAAGAACCTAAATCGAATTTTGGTTGTTTTAATAATTTGACCTTTCTAATGTGAACGTTTTGTAATGGGAAGATATCTCTAGTAGCATTTTCAATTTCTTTGTTAATAACTTCTGGGATTAACTTAGAGGTTAATTGAGCTAAAGTAGAGTTTTGAACTTCTCTGGTTAAGATTTCAGAAATAACCTTTCTGATAGCTCTAATATGAGAAGATTGAGCGTAAGCAGTTCTCTTAACTTGGTTAGCTTGCTTTCTAGTGAAGGCAATGGCGAAGACTCTTAAGACGTAGTCATCAGAAGTCTTAACGGTGACATTGGCTTCAATTAAAGTTTGCCATTTTCTAACCATAGATCTAACTTTATCAGTAGTGAAATCCATACCATGGAAATTAGTTAATAAATTCTTACCTTGAACTTCATCAACTCTTAATTTAACCTTTCTGAAAGAGTGATCTTCAGAACCTTGTAAATCAGCTAAACAAACTTCAACAACTCTACCTTTTAAAGCATCAGCGGCATTTTTTAAACCGGTAGATTTGTTAACTAAAGTCTTACCAACGTTTCTGTTTTCAAAAGTTGATGGAGCTTTAATGTCAAACCATTCCTTTCTGGTGAATGGATCAACAACCTTCTTCTTTAAACCTTTCTTACCCTTGGATAGTCTCTTATTCTTACCAACAGCCATTTTTGAGTTAGTTTAGTATTTGATTTCGGTCTCTTTAAATTGAGATATAATAATAAATAATGAATAAGAGTTAATTATAATAAGATAATATTTTATTTCAAGATTGTTAAATTGAATAGGTGTATAACGGTTAGATATTTTTCCAATGAGGCCATCATCGCCAGAGCAAACCTCTCTGTGGTAGTCTGAGCTTAGAGTTGGAGGATTATTGAGACTAAGCCGGGGAGTGGCCAGTTAGGCAGAGCCAGGCTAGAAGGGTAGGCTGAACTTTGGGCAGAGAATCTTACTTGGGGGAACAGACAGTGAGTCCTGGCCAGCTGGAAAGAGATACCAACAAACCAGCCTGGCCACAGTAGTAAAGAGAACGTAGACAGGTCCAGCGTCCCTTCCAGCAGTCTCCGCTCCGTCTAAAATTTTCAGCTGGAAAGTGCGAAGGTTGCGTCATCGCAAAAACGAGCACCGGCTTCCTGTTTGGGAAATTCCTACTTTCCGGCAAAAAATCTCAAAAAAACAAAT
The DNA here is from genome assembly GCA_003708525.3 of Monosporozyma unispora. NCBI lineage: Eukaryota > Fungi > Ascomycota > Saccharomycetes > Saccharomycetales > Saccharomycetaceae > Monosporozyma > Monosporozyma unispora. The sequence goes on along the minus strand of PPON03000005.1, from coordinate 64,527 downwards.
ATACTTACAACCCAGACACCCTTAAAAGCAGTCCTTAAAAATTTGCGACGACCCCGGGACTTGAGAATTTCCTGTTTGGGTAAATTGATTGAAACGTTGCAAGAAACAGTAAACAAAGCGAATATCTTAAAATTTATCATCAGAGTAAGAGCTCTTGAATGGTTGATTAAAGGAGAAAGGTGCCAGAGCAATAAGATCAAGGACAATCTAGCTAGATACAGAGTGCAAATATTTATTATAGCAAAGAACAAAGGTATAAGATCCAGCATGCAACAGAACACACCAACTAGTATAAACCGTCATGATCCAATCCCTGGAGTGAAAAATCAAATTGATATCCAAATTGGACTTGTGGGAGATGCACAAGTGGGAAAGACCTCATTAATGGTGAAATATGTTCAAAATATATTTGATAATGAATATACACAAACTTTGGGTGTCAATTTCTTAAAACGTAAAGTTAAATTAAGACAAACAGAAATTATTTTCTCTTTAATGGATTTAGGTGGACAAAGTGAATTCATTAACATGTTACCCTTGGCAGCTGTTGGGTCATCTGTCATTATCTTTTTATTTGATTTAACTAGACCAGTGACTCTTAAATCTATTAAAGGTTGGTTTAGACAAGCAAAGGGGTTAAATGATTTAGCTATACCCATCTTAGTCGGAACAAAATTCGATCTTTTCTATACAATGGATTCACAATATCAAAATGAAATATCAAAAGTTGCTATGGAATATTCACAAGTCATGGATGCTCCATTGATCTTTTGTTCAACAGCAAAATCAATTCATATTCAAAAAATTTTCAAAATTGCATTAGCTAAATTATTTAATTTAACTTTAACCATTAATGAAATTAATTTACCTGGGGATCCATTATTAATTTATAAAGATAAAGGTAATAATTGTATTAATCAATCAACTAATAATAATAATAACAATACAAACCTCCGAAGAAAATCTAGTCATGGTCATACATCTAATAATAATAATAATAATAATACCCCGATTCAAGCATCTCCTATAGCTGTAAGATCTTCATATAATCATCGTCATCATTAAACAAAACAAAAATACACACAAGTATATAACATAACTTTTTAAATAATCAAAACAATAATTTTTTATCATAAACTTTTCAAAGTTTCATCCTGATATAATGCATGTTTAACATCTTCATTAGATATATTCAATCTAACACATGATAATCTTTCATTTCTCATTGTTTGTTTGATCACAATACCGGATTCAATCAATTCATTAAGTAAATATTCCCATGATATCATTCTTAATTGTTCATAATTATTTGGAATTCCTTTAGCAAAAATCATATCTTGTAAATTCATAATGAATTTATTATTACCATTTACTTCAATTAAATTCTTAATTTCATCAATAATATCACCAAGAGATTGTTCTTGTAAACCAGTCTTTTTAGAAAGATTTAATAAGGCAAAGAGAAATAATTTACATGTAAATGATAAACCAGTAATAAATTTAACTGAATGAGAATTAATTGTTTCATTTAATGCCTTCATAACATGGTTAATATGAACTGTTTGGATTTCATCACTATCCGTTTCACTGTTTTTCTTATCTTCTTCATCTTCAATCCCATCACCCCCTTCTTCTTCTTCAACAGCACCACCATCGTAACCATATCCATGCTTATTCATATAATATTGTTCAGCAATCTCAGCGGCTCTTTTACAAACTTTTAATGCTCTTCTAGCATCACCACTTACACTAGCAACTTTTCTGGACGCAATTTCAATAGCATCTTGACTCATACGTAATTGAACTCTTCTCATACCAGGTGGGACTACACTTGAAGTTTCACCATCTTCTTCATTAATTTCCATTAAATGTGCACTCCCAGTCTTTGTATCCACATAAAAATATGAATTATTTAACCCTTTCAATCTGAAATCAATAATGGCTTTTAATTCATCATGATTATACCCACTAAACATAATTCTAGTAAACCCAATTCTTGAAGAAACTTTGTTCCCTAATTGACGTTCAGGTAAATCCATAGTGTTTGCCACGGCAATAACAATCAATTTAGCATTTTCATATGTTGTCCAATTGAAAAAGTTATACATAATATCTTGTCCTTTAGTCACCAAGGCGTCTAATTCATCTAATAAAACTACCATGGTTTTTTTCTTCCCCTGAGGAACTTTATTAAAGTAAAATTCTAATGATTCCATTGCAGCACCCCATGTTAATCTTTCGCCAGATATACTATTCCATAATACCTCGTAACTATCTGTGGGCTTCACCATTTTTAACCCATTAATTTCAACATATGAGAAGGGTGGTAATTCATCATTAATGGCAGACTTCGAGATTTCCTTCATAACCTCACGAACGGTTAGGGTCTTTCCCACACCTGGCGTACCAGCAATATAAACCGTGGTAGCAGAACTTGCTTCAATGGCGCTATAAATACTCAAATATATTGAAGCAAATTCGTTTTCTCTGCCAGGAATAATATCATCAAAATCTTTCGATTGGACAATCATTTCTTTACCATGAGATGAATACAGTTGTTTCTTGACTTTTGAGAAAATTGTCTCAACGACTTCATGTTGTTTCTTAGTCTCTAATTTAGTCTCTAATTGATTGAAAACATCCTCTTTCGATTGTTGATAAAATCCGGGGGTCTTTGTAAGGTTTGGTATTTCTTTTATAGAATTATACTTCTTGGAAAATGGTGTATATTTCTTTTTAGCTCTCACAACATTCAATTTAGTAAACTTCTTAATAGTTGGTGCAATGTAATAAACTTTCTTTGGCTTTTTGCCCTTCTTCTCTTTGAGAGTCTTACGAACTTTAGGAAGTTTTCTAATCTTTGGTGTAGCACTCCTAGGACGACCTCTCTTACGTGGTTGTTTGACAAAATCTTCATCATCAAGATCATCTATAATCTCCTCTTCACCGCTGCTTGTGTCAACAAGATCTTCATCACTGTCAGTTTCAACATTCTCTTCATTTCCTGAAGCCATCTCACCATCGTCAGCACTTTGAAATTCATCAGATGAAGAAGAGCCATCTATTTCTTCATCAGAAGAATCTGATTCAGATGGTGGATCAGATGGTAGATCAATTTTAAGTATTGTGTCCAGTTTTTTAGGTCTACCTCTTACTTTCTTCACAGGGGATTTCCGAACTGGCTTCTCATTATCTTCTTCTTCTTCAGGTGGAAATAAAATATTTTTAAAATGTTCTTCTACCTCTTTAAATGATAGATCTTTAATTGCATCAATCTCCCTCTCATAATTGAAAGCTCCGTATTTGGTACAATTGGCATCACATACTATTTTACAAACTTTGTCCACTTCTGCATCTTTCACTAATGCCTTCTCTGAGACCACATTAATCTTTGAAAGGAAATTTGCTAAGAATATTTCTGAGGGCTCTAGTGATAGATATAATTCATCTTTATCAGTTTCATCTTTAAACATCATTGCATAAAACTCGTTCGATTCCTTTAACTCTATCACTTTGGGGTTGATATCAATGTAATATTCTACTGGTTCTACATTTGTCCAATTAACATAGTCGAATACCCACACTTCTACCACATTATTTGTTGTATTTAACTTGATATCTTGAATAAAACGATAAAAGAAATCATCTGGATTTCTTTTGCATGGCCTATCATTTCGTACTTTTACACTATCACCACGGGTTAATGTTATTCCATCTGATGTTCTTTTCAATACAATTCTTTCCACGTTGTTACCTCTACGAGATCTACCTCTTTTATCTTCTTCGATTATTTCACCATTTTGATCCGTGACAAGAATCTCCCATCCTTGCAAATCTTTTAGTCTCTTGGCCATTATTTGTTTTGTTATTTATACTTGCTATTAACTGGGTGAAAGAATTAATGATTCAATGCCTTTATTAGGAATCCTATATCTCATCGATTTGTATTGTAATGTTTGTTTACAATTTTGATATTCTTAATTTTTATTTAATTTTAATTTTTCAAATGGGATCACTAGTGACACAAAATCAACAATAAAGGAATAAAGATGTTGCTTGCTAAGACCAATCATTAGTGGTATATAAGGTTAAGAGAGGTTTGATCAACACAGTTTAAATTTATTTTTAAAGTATTCTACAAAAAAACTAATTAACAATGCTAGGTTTTAAACGTTTAATACTTTGGAGCGTTTTGTTTGTGGTTTCAATAACACAAATTCTATTGTATATTCCAGTGATGACATGCACTGGAGAGGACAGTTTACCATATTGTACTCCACAATTTAAATTTGAGTTAATGGATGACTCCACTTTGGGTCAAGAATTAATTAACTCAGCAAGAGAATTTCTAAGGCTATTATCATATTTAACAATAGATATGGGATGGACCTCTAACGATATTATAAAATATAATCAGACCTATGGTACTGATGATATATATGCAGAAGAACATTTAGTCAATACTTTCCACAAGGGAAATTATTTTAAGGTAAATTATAATGGATATTGCAAGTATAGTAAGAATAAATATATTACCAAAAAAAAATGTTATTCCAATGAAAATAATGGAATGGATATTATTACAGTACTAATGCGAGATATAGGAATTCAACTTGGCGAATTGTCCTCTTTAAACAAAAATGAGACTTTAAAATTGGGTAATTCAGTCGTTTACACATATAAATTAGCTACAAGATCATTATTCCACTTTATAAGAAAGGATCACAAAGAAGATAATATGTTTGCCAAAATTGTCCTCGGTGTCACTTCGGATGATAGTGAGCTGAATGAAGATGAGAGGCATCGCACTAATTTTGAAAAAGTGATCATCGTTGCAAGACTCTTTACCTTATTCAACCAAGGTATAAGATGGATATTATTAGTGGAAGTGATTATGGCTGTTCTCTGCTTATTAACCAGCCTTCAGACTCTTATTCTACTTCTGAAACCAATAACATCGAAACTAAGTATTTTCAGTTTTCTGATAGCATTAACATATCTTCTACTAGCCACAACAACCTTTGTCAATTCATTAATTTTGCAAATAGTGTTAAGGGCTTTGGCACCAGCATTAGACGCCAACGAAAATATTTTGCCTAGTGAAGATGATTGGGGGTTTATTCGTGTACAAATTGGAACTGGTTTTATCCTGGGATGTTTAAGATTCGGATTCCAATGTGTGTTCTTCATTATCACCACTATAATCATATGTCTTTATAAGAAGAAACCAGAAGAAGTAAGTCCACCTGAATGCGGTCAGGAATCCAAACTTTTTGACGAAGACTTACCTCCGATTAATGATAGACAACCACCTCAAATCAATTGTGTGCATAATCACTGGTGTGGGCATGTTTGAGTTCAATTTATTCATATTTTAGTATTTGTAGTTATCCTTTAGGTGTATTAAACATTATTTGCATATTTATTTATTGTTAGTTGAAAAATTTAAATGAAAAGTTAGATTTCAAATCAATAAAGGCCAATTTTGAGAAACAAAAGCTACCACAAGTCAAACTCCTCAAATATTAACCAGCACTTCCAAGCTTGTTGAATCATTATGGCTGGCCTAAGGACTTTCGATGCCTTTCGTATGTTTTTTTTACCTTCAAGAAGAAGACACGTCAATTCAAAGAACATTGAATACTAACAATCTCAAATTTATATTGATATATGCCAATTAGTACTAATTTTGTACAGCTAAGACGGAGGAACAATATAAGAAGAAGTCATCTAAGGGTGGTCTTTCTTCCCTTTTAACGTATCTATTCTTAATATTCATTGCATACACAGAATTTGGTAGTTATTTTGGTGGGTACGTCGAACAGCAATATACGGTGGATCCAGAAGTAAGAGAGAATGTACAGATTAACTTAGATCTATACGTTAACTTGAAATGTCAGTATGTTCATGTCAATGTCAGAGATTCCACCATGGATAGAAAGCTTGTGTCTGAAGAATTGAAGTTTGAAGATATGCCTTTTTTCATTCCATTCGATGTTAGAGTTAATGATTTACCACATGTTATTACTCCAGAAATGGATGACATTCTTGGTGAAGCTATTCCAGCTGATTTCAGAGAAAAGATTGATATGAGAAATTATTACGATGAAGAAAACCCAGATTCATTCCATCATTTACCCGAATTCAATGGTTGTCATATCTTTGGTTCTGTTCCTGTGAATAGAGTATCTGGTGAATTACAGATTACTGCTAAAGGTGTAGGTTATAGAGATTTCCAAACCACTCCACCAGAATTGATCAATTTTGCACACGTTATCAATGAATTTTCTTATGGTGATTTCTACCCATATATAGATAATCCGTTAGATGCCTCTGCTAAATTTGACAGTGCTGATCCACAAACCGCATATGTTTATTATACTTCTGTGGTTCCAACTATTTACCAAAAATTAGGTGCTGAGGTCGATACTAATCAGTATTCTGTTTCTGAATACCGTTATCATAGTAATGATGGTTCTATGTTACAATCTGGTTATGTTCCTGGTATCTTCTTTAGATATAATTTTGAAAGTTTATCTATTGTTGTCATGGATAAGAGATTAACCTTTTTACAGTTTGTGGTTAGATTAGTGGCCATGATATCATTTGCAGTATATATTGCATCTTGGTTCTTTACATTAACAGATTTATTTTTAATCAATGTTATGGGACCAAAATGGTCATTACGTTACCAGCCAGATGTTCAATCTCATGGTATCTTAGAATAAGAACGAGTTTTTAAAAATAAATAAATAAATAAACACATATATAGAATCATCTATTAAATCCATTGATAAATGTTACAATTTTATGCTATTTGTCTCTTTGTCTCCATGAATATCATACATCCTCGGTACCCGGCATACCTTCAAATAATCTACCATAACAGGGTAAAGCAGGGTCTCTAAAATGCTTATAACAGTCATCTACTAATAATGAAATACCACAAAGATAACAAAACAAAGCACCACATACTTCACATTTCATTCTATTACAACCTTCACTTCTCTGGACCACACATCTACATTTGGGACATCTTTGTAAGTCTGAACCTTCGGTGTTAATGGCTATTTCTAATAGCTTTTCTGCCATATAGTCACTTACCGCTAATGTTAAGACACGTTTCCCATATTTAATTTCAAGTTCTTTCCTTCTCTTAGAATTCTCTTCAGTTTCATCAATGTACTCTTCCAGGATTTCTTCTGGAATGGTAACTTTTTTACCACATCTATTGTTGTAACCATGCCATGAATGAAGGCAATCGAAACAAAATGTGAAATTACAATTGGAACATTCAATCATGGGATCATCTAAATCATCTTTAATACACCATTTTTCGCATCTAGGACATGTACAACAAGAATATGGAGAATATTTAGATAACATCACAGCTCGTTGTGAATAACATAAATCCTTATAACGTTCGCATGTCTCTTTAGGTAAGATTCCATAAAAAAATTCAAATGGGATACTTGGCGTGAATAAAGCCATTTTCATCTTAGCAAAATCTTGATATGTTTCTAACCTAATTTCATGATAATCACATTCAGGACACCTTACATTTTTAATTTGGCCCTCGTTGATCATGGTGGTGTAATATGATTTGATACAATCTGTACAAAGATAATGTTCTTCATTTGAACATGGTAATTTAATCATTTTGACACCTTTTTTAGTTTCCATACAGATACAACAATCAAAATTCCTTCTATCCTTTTCCTTCTTATTTACTACATTCAATAGATCTTTAAATTTATCATACTCTTCCTGTGATTCACAATGCCTATTACCCTTTGGAAACGGAATCTTTGATGCATCATTAATAAGAAAATCAAAAAGTAACATCAAAATTGGAGTTGTGGACTCAAATGATTCTGACATTGGATCTGTCATATCACCAAACTCATGATTTATAGCATCCATAATTCTCAATCTATCTTTTTTGGACATCCATGATGATTTGATGGCAATCTTCACACCATGTTCAATGCTGGGGTAAAATTCGGAGTTGATCAAAAACGATAAAACATTATCTGGAAGCTTTGTTAAAGAGAGATCAGCACAACCATCACGCTGGATTGTTAAATGATCGTTTTGTAAATACATTTCAAAAGGTAGCTTCCCCCGTAGTACTGTTTTGGCATTAATAGACTCTATATCAAAAAAAAGTTCCAGTTCATGGTACATATCCTTTAAGACCTGTAGATCTTCTTTCAAATTCGTATCTTGAGTCATCGTTTTACTTCGATCTTATTCTCAATGAAACTTGCTTCAACTTCACCTGATTGCTGGTCTTATGTCCAGCTGTTAAAGATATTGTGATTAAATGTTGTTTATGTGTGCCTAGTTTTAACACCATTTTTTAATCATTTGGGCATCGCATTTGAAATTTGAAAAATAAAATTAAGATCTTTACAAAAAGTTAAATTTGAATACTAAGGAAAAACAAGTAAGTACTAATCGTTAAATAAATAAAACAGAGACTCAAATCTTGAAAATGGAGTAACTTATTAGATAGAAACAATTTAAAAGAATAACGCAATTATTTGTGTACAGTGCATTGATTAATACATATTACAATGATATATATCAATATATTGTTTACATTAACATATTTTTTTATGTGACACTTGATGGAGTCTACTCAGTCTTTGGTTTCTTGGTTGGTCTATCATCACCATCACCTTCTCCATCATCTTCTGAAATTGGAGCATCCGAATCGAATTCTTCAGCAACATCATCTTCATCTTCACTGGAACTGACTTTGAAATCTTCATCGACAGATTCCTCGTCTTCACCAGCAGAACCCATATTGACGTCTTCATCCTCACTATCAGAACCTAGGGCAACTTGTAATCTTGATTGAGCTTCCTTTTCTTCATTCTTAACTCTGACATTCTTTGATTTCAAAAATTGTTCTAAAATTTGTTGTTCTTCTTTGCTTATATTACCAAATGTAGTTGTACCTCTATTCATACGTAATATGACTTCTAAATCAAATGTTCTGGAAGAGGTAGATGTTTGACCTGCTCTTGAAATGTTGACAGAACTAACATCAGAGAATGGAATATATAAAGTTGGTTTGGTAAGGAAGAAGAAGGCATTGTCTAATGGATATAAATAACCTTCATTGGCTTTAAATGAACATGAGACAGCACATTGTTCGTATTTGGATTTATAACCACCTGGTACAATAACTCTACGATCGGTGATACCCTTTAACACATGACTCATGACAATATGGGTCTTGGCGTCATATTCTTTCTTTAATTTATCCTTATAGTTAGCTTCATATTCAGCATCATCAATGTTTAGTTGTACTTCAGTTTCTTCTTCGTTTTGGAATTGCATAACTAAGAATGGATATGTAGTTTGACCTTGACGTAATGGTGGCTCAACGGCCAATACAATTAAATGATGAATGTCATCTGCCTTTGGTAATGAAACAATTCTTTGAATTTGACGATGTTGTAATTTATATTCATATGTCTTACCTCTTAATCTGATAGTGTCCTTATATATATCAACATCATAACGACCTCTTGGAGTGGCAAAGAAGACATCTTGGAAGGAGACGATTACATCACCTGCCATTTCACCAATATCAGCCTTTTCTTTTAATTCTTCATAGAAAGCTTCTGCTATATTCTTTTCCACAACAGCATCAGCTGGAGTAGTGCCGTCTTCTGCTTTGACTGCATTACCGCCCTCGTCTTCGTTCTTAGTATTTATCACACCTGGAATATAAAATCTCATTTCCACCATTTCATCACCAGCTGGTTGGTAATTTTCATCTTGTAAGTTGAATTCAATACCAACTTCATTCTTACCAGTTAAGTTAGTGTTATTAATTCTAGAGTATGGAATTTCAAAAGTTGGTTTACCATTCAAGGCAAAGACCATTTCATTCCTGGCCAAATCGGTCTTACCCCAATTCCAACCACGTAAAGAATGTTCTTTATGTTCCAGTTGAATGTTAAATCTGCGGTGGAAATCCCCTTTCACTAGATTGAAATCATCAGCTGAAAACCCATCTAATTGGACAACACCTTGGTTCTTGGTATTAATCTTTAGTTCATAACCTCTACTACCCCTACTCCATTGAATAGTGGACAATTCTGCAGCAGGTAAAAGAAATGGTGCTTTGACTTGATGGGAGGCAGAACCACCAGTGGCAGATGCCTTCCAACCTAAACCAGAATCAGCAATACGGAATCTACCGTTAAATCTAGATTGATTTAAGTAAATACGATCAAAATCAGTACTCATCTTTTAAATTTAATTGTGGTTAATTTAGTTGTTTTTGTTTTAAAATCAATTTAAATAGACTATGTCTAATTAACAATTATACCAACGGAGATGTATAGTGCTTATACTACTCTATTATAATTTGTCAATGAATATCACTTCGTGTTTCTTCATTCATCACAGTTTACTTTCATCTTTAACGTGTTTTCTTTAATAAAAAATTCTAAAAACCGGGTAAAGATACTATAATAAGCTACTATCACGATTAAAGTTCAGAACAGTGAGAGACGTTAAGAAGAGCATAAGATGAGATTCATTAGGTTATATATATCAAGTATATAATAGTGTACAGAGTATCAATGAGTGTATGTGTAATTATTGGATTTCTTAAGGCGATATTACATGGTACTCTCAATACCCTTTAAGAATTCGACAAACCCAACAGCACCTGGATCTTCCACATTAGATGAATCACCAACGTAGGAAGCTCTACCAAATTTGGCAGAAAATGTACCTGTAGATTTAGCACCTTCGTCTGCAGCTTTGACAGCTTTATGGAAATCATTTGAAGCGGCAAATTCTTTAACAAACGGTTCTAAAGCATCGATTAAAGTAGATGAACCCTTTCTTGCTTTGGTGTACTTGAATAAAGTATCAAGAGCAATTTCTAATGACTTAGCGACAACAGAACGGGTCACCGGATCATCTTTTTTTTGGATTGTTTGAATTAAACCATGGGAAAAACCAGAAATTAAAATAGAGTATAGCCCACCAGAGGTACCACCCATGGAATCTTCAATAACGTTACTGATTTGGGTGACTGCCTCAGATAAAGAATCCTTGGATAATTTATCTAAATTGTTAACGATAGCATTAGCACCTGCAACTAAAGTGTAACCACAATCACCATCACCAACTTGGGTATCCAAGTGGGTAATATGTGGTTCACTCTTCACAATTTGTTCAGCACCTGCTTTCATCCATTTGGAAACAACGTCAAAATCATATTGACCCACTGGTTTAACCTTGGTTTCACCAGATAGAATCTTATGGTTAACACCTGGAGAAGATTTGTTTTTGAAATCAGCAATTGGCCAGCCTGGAGCATCAGTAGGAGTGTTGATCAAATCAATAACACTTTCAATTTCGCTAAACTTATCTTGTAATTCCTTAGAGCATTTAGAAGAATTCAATAAAGTGAGACTGAAACCGTTACCATTGAAGGCAGTCATAACAGTACCAACAATAGTCCTCTTTGGCACAATACCATATTTCTTTTCTAGTAAATCAGTAGTAATAGCAGCAATAGATGACATAATAAAATTAGAAATAGAACCTAAGTTATTAACTAATAAGACGACATCATCATCCTTATTAAATGGGACAAAAGCTCTATCCTTATCAGTAGCATCTAATAATTTAGGTAGCATATGCTTTTCAATCAAATCTTCGGTTGATGGAATTGGTTCTAAGACATTAACACCAGGTTCATTGTGAATACCCATACCCAATTCCATCTGCTTATCATTTAATTCAGTTTCAAATGGTCTACCTGGAACTTTACAATGATCTAAGGAGGCACCAATGGTGACCAAATTGTCATTGACAATTTTAGCTGCAGTAGCAGTACCGTCTAACCCATATTTTTCTGAGTATAACTCAGCAAAGGCCCCAGTGATCTTATGAACCAAAACAGTACCAGCTAAAGCTCTTCTGCCGACCATACCACCTTTTTCTCTACCGACTGCAACATCGTCACCAACAACAACAACTTGACAATCAATGCCTAATGCTCTAGCTCTTTCAGCAGAAAGACCAAAATGTAAGACATCACCAGTGTAATTCTTGACAATCAATAAGATCCCATTAGAATTTTCATTTAATAATTCGATGGCATTTAAAATTTGTTTTGTACTTGGAGAGGCAAAGATATCACCACACACAGCGGCACTTAACATACCAGTACCAATAAATCCAGCATGACTTGGTTCATGACCAGAACCACCACCAGCAATTAAACCGACCTTCTCTTTATCACTTTGACGGAAAAGAATTTTATCTTCTGGAACTAAAGTAATTGATGGATTAGCAAGTGCAAAACCTTTTAAACTTGTTTCAATTGGGTTTTCTACTTCAAATGATTTAACAGCAGCCATATTTGAATGATTGAACGTTTGTGCTTTTAATGTCTATCTATACCTTTACTTTCGAAAGTTGGAGATTTGACACATCTCTTCCTTTAATTCTTAGATTTCAACATATACATTTTTTTTTTCACTCTATTTATAATAAATATAACGATTTAAAGTAAACTTGATAACATCACACAACTCATTTTGAGTATAAGACTCAATTCCCTTAACCACTCTGAGCAAATTGGAATACCCAACTCCTTAATTTTGAAGTAATGAATGTAATATATGATAAGTTAGAACTGGACAATATCGTCTCAGGTAATAAAGAAAAGGATGAATGTATAAATATATTGAATGATGTTTTACAATCCAAGGATAAAGATTACGAAACTTATTTATCGTCTCAAGCTTTAGAGGGCACTATCGTGGAAGAAATTGGTGAAGTGGATGCTAAAATAGCCATTTTGGAGAAAAAGATTAAGAATGTTTTGATTCAAAGTAAAGAAGTAATTTCAGATAATTTATTAGATGAAACATCAAATGAGACCTTGTTAAACCAATTACATGAAAATTTAGAACAACTGTGGGAAATGGATCCCCAAAGTATTCAAAAGGATGCTAGTAACGGTGAAGAAGAGGAAGACGAAACATTATTGTCTGTGGATGAAATACTTGGAATGGGCAATCAATCAAAGAGTACGATCACCACTACCACATCATCACAATTGAAAAAGGATAATTCTATCTCAAAGGATGAATTTCATATTGCATTAGATAAGTTAAGGCAACGTGTGATTAAGAAGAAGAATCAAGAGGAAACACAAGAAAATCTTGCTTTTGTGTTGAACAATTTACAGAATATCACAGATCTTATGGAATTACCGTTCTTAACAAGGACATGTATTAAGACAGGTCATTATCAACAGGCTATTATGCTTTATACATACAGTAAATCTTTAAGACTGAAATTTCCTGATTCCAACGTAATGGATAGTATATGTGATAAAGTATTAAATGAGATCAATACAACAATGTTGACAGGGTTAGTTAAATTATTGTCTACTAATTTGAGTGTAAACTCAATCAAGAAGATTTTAAATTATTTAATGGCTATACCGCCATTCGATACAAAGGGTTCGAATGCATTATTAAACATATATTTATCAATGAGATACAAGTTCATCTCTAATAAGATTGCATCATATTCGCTAGACAACAAACAATTGAATGAATCATTGTTAGAAATGACTATTAAAAGAAAGATTGAGGTGGTGAGAGAACATCTTTATAGTTCCTTGAACACTTATTCTCATAATTTTAATATTGAGACTAGCAAATTTATTATTCCGCTAAATAAAGAGATTTTTAATAAATTGAATCCTCCAAGGGTAGAAGCTAAACTAATGGACGTTAAGACTGAGAAGATAGAAGAACCAACGGATGTTTCGAAGGAAGAGAAGGAAGAGAAGGAAGAACAAGAAAAACAAGAAGAAGAAGAAGAAGAAGAAAATACTACTTCACAATTCCCAATATACACCGCCCCAGTAGAGACCAACCCACTAATCCTACAAATGGTCAACAATTGTGTGGGATATCTACTGGATCAATTTAAAACTGTCCCAACAGATTCCCTAAACAACTCTATCTGTTTACAATTGGTGTACTGTTCTTTCAGATTAAACGATCTAAATGTCAATTACCACCATTGTTTCCTTAACAGACTGTTTGAAAGCGGGTTATTCACCGCTGACCAGATCTCCCAGGCCATCAGAAAGCGTGCTGAACTAGCCTCTAGATACTCATAATCCCATATATCTCACTGTTAAATATCGTATATATTTGAATTAACCGCTGATAACACTCTCAAGGGTCCCTGAATAAAGTCTCCAGTGAAAAAAAATTACCATTTTAAGTAGTAGCTGCCCCCCCGAGAATTTGAAAAAATTGACGATCTGACATTTAAAGGGATCCTCATTTTTGAAAATTGAAATAACGTTGCCATCCCTGCCTGGTTAATTGCTTGGTTGCAAGTGATGAGTTCTTGTCTTCTTTGCAACGGGTACAAGATACAAAGACTACAATTACAATCACAAGTAAGTCTTAAATAAAACACAACAAGCAAACTTTAAATATTATATATTATTTTGTATTAGAATAGAATAAAACAAAAAAGGAAAGAATTTGTTGCAAGTGAAACGAAAATAAATATGTCATTGCCTGCTCAAGGGTCAAAACAAACTGTCCCTGTCGATTCACACAATGATGAACAACAACAACCGAAGACTGGGAATTTACACCAGCAGATGGCAGAAACGTATGCCACAGGTTCTGAACCACATCCAACCGAATCAGGTGAACCCACTTCTAGGACTATTAGAAAACCTATGGCTAATGAATTAGAAGAAGAAGATTTAGCTAAGGAGAAGCAAGGGATTCCTAAGGTTATTGTGGCTGCTTCTGCTGGTAAAGCTAAAGAATTACCTACTGCTAATAAGGAAGGTACAGTGGGGACTGTCCCACTGGAAAAACTTCACCCCAAGAATTTAAGAGGGGTTCCTGATAGAGCTATTAATAAATATGATACTTCCATCTCAGGTCCAGGTATCTTGGACGATTTATCTAAAGCAGATAAGGATGAATTGAGATCTTTGGTTGAAAATGACTCTGTTACCAATTTGTTCCCATGGAAGAAAATTATGGGATTCAATCCATCAGGGAAAGGTACTATGGATAACGCAAATGCCGCTTTAACTAAGACTTACATCATTGAAAATTTTTATAATGACTGGTATTCAAATATTGTATTAATGGTCGGTACATGTTTCTTTGCTTGGTTCTTTGCCTATATAGGACTCTCCTGGTGGTCATTAGGACTGGTATTCTTTGGTACAGCCTCTGTCTATAACACTGAATATCGTCGTTTCAATAGAAATATTAGAGATGATTTGAAAAGAATTACTATTGATGAAACTATGTCTGGTAGAATTGAAACTACTTTATGGTTAAACTCATTTTTATCTAAATTTTGGGTTATCTACATGCCTGTCTTATCTCAACAAGTGAAAGATATTACTGATCCAATTTTAGCTGATGTGGTTCCAGGTTACGGTATCGATGGTTTAAAGTTAGAAGAATTTACTTTAGGTTCCAAAGCTCCTGCTATCAGAGGCATTAAATCTTATACAAAAGCTGGTAAAGATATCGTAGAGATGGATTGGTCGTTTGAATTCACTCCAAATGATGTTTCTGATATGACTCCAATTGAAGCTAGAGAAAAGATTAATCCAAAAATCTCCTTAGGGGTTACTTTAGGTAAAAGTTTTGTTTCCAAGACTTTATCTGTCTTAGTTGAAGATATGAATGTTGCTGGCAAAGTCAGAGTTAGACTACAATTTGGTAAAATTTTCCCAAATATTAAGATTGTCTCTATTCAGTTACTAGAAGCTCCCATGATCGACTTCGTATTGAAACCCTTAGGTGGTGATACTTTAGGTATCGATGTTATGTCCTTTTTACCTGGGTTGAAGACTTTTGTAAAGAAGACCATTGATTCCATTGCCGGTCCAATGTTATATGCTCCAAATCATATGGATATTGATGTTGAAGAAATCATGGCTGCTCAAGCCAACGATGCCACTGGTGTTCTTGCCGTTACTATCTCGTCGGCTTCCAACTTGGTTGGGTCAGACTTTATTACCAATACTGTCGATCCATATATTGTATTAAAGACTGAAAAAACTTTACCAAATCAAGATAGTGAGACTCATACTAATATTAAATCTGATATTAAGAATCCAGTTTGGCATGAAACTAAATATATCTTAGTTAATTCATTAGATCAAAAAATAACTATGAGTTGTTGGGATTTTAACGATGTTAGAAAGGACCAATTGATTGGTACTGTGGAATTCGATATGACTACTTTATATCAAGACCCAGTTATTGAAAATGCTTCTGATGACTTAATGATTGGTTCTAAACCAAAGGGTACTTTGAATTATTCTATTCAATATTATCCAGTTATTGAAAGAAAGAAGAAGAAAGAAAATGAAACTGAAGAAATTGAAGAAGGTGAGGAACTAATGGATGATGAGGATGTCGAAGACGACGGTGAAGAAGATTCTGATGCTGGTATCCTTATGTTTACTTTACAAAAGATTCAAAACTTACCAACCACGTCTCAATTATCAAACAGTTTATCTCCATCTGTCGAGATGTATTTGGATAATGAATTGATTAAAAGTTATAGAAGATTGAAACGTATCAATGAACCTTCTTGGAATGAAATATATGAATTTTTGGTTACCTCTAAAGAAAACTCTAAGTTAAGATTAGATGTATATGATAATCTTGCCTCTGGCAAGAGTCTATTATGTTCCTATTCTGGTTACGTCGAAGATATAGTCAATGCTGTAGAAGCTGGCCAAGAAAGTATCAAAGCCTCTCCACAAGGTGACATCTTTATTATTGCTCAATGGAAACCAATCAAATTAACAGGTGTAGCTAAAGCTAGATCTGGTACCACTGCCCCATTAGGTAGTTTAAGAGTTAATGTAGGCCCAGGGAAGGTTAATTCTTCCTTAAGTGGTATTGGTGATATTGACCCATATTTTACTTTATCCCTTAACAAACATATCAAGTTCAAGTCTCCCCATTTCTCAAACACTCTTACTCCACAATTCAATTCCGTCGTTTATATCCCAATTACTTCTGAAAATCAAGTATTATCATTAGCAATGGCCGATTACCAAAGTGTTGGTTCAGATAGAAAAATTGGCTCTATTCAATTTCCAATTTCACATATTATTCAAAAGGATAAAAATTCCAAGGGTTATTTTTGTAAGAGTGGATTTACTGCTGAATTCCAAGATTTCACTTTAGTTGATAAGAGAAATTTTAAAAGTGCTGATACCATTAAGTTAGGTTTTGAATTTGTTAATGCTATGCAAGTTTATTCCTCTGAAGAATTAAAAGAAGTCGAAGCTCTAGAAAAGGATTTGAAGGAAAGAAAAGCTGAATTTGGAAAGAAACAATCTGATTATCAATATGAAATGGATAAGAATCCTGACGATTGGCAAATTGTCGAAATTAAAGATCCATTTGAAGATGACGAAAAGAGAATCAATGCTAAGGAAAAATTATCTTTTGATCAACTAATTTCTCACAATTCTGGTATTTTGACTATTTCTATCTTAAGAGGTAAATTAACTGTTTCTACCTATTTACAGATTTTGGTTGATAGTATCCCATATCCAGAATTTGTTTCAACCAAATATAACGGTGGTTCTCCTATATCTGAAGTCTCCAATGTTATGATTAGAGATTTAAATCACAGTAAATTACTGTTTAGGGTCACTTCTAAGAGAGTTGCCACCGACAAAGATGACTTAGTTGCTGAAGCTTACTTATCCACACTTGACTTGTTGAAGAAAGGGTACAATAAGCCAACTAAAATTGAATTTAATGGCAACTCTTTAGAAGTTGGATTTAACTATTATCCTGCTTATGAAGAATTAACTGCAGAAGAAACTGTTCAAGACACTGGTATTTTATCCTTGAAACTGATTGGGGCTAATCATTTAATGTCTGCTGATAGAAATGGTAAGTCTGATCCATTTGCATATGTTTATGTGGATGGTTGTAAAGTATACAAATCCCAAATTGTGAAGAAGAGTTTAGATCCTGTCTGGAATGAAACTACAGATTTAAGAATTATTTCTAAATCTAGAAATAGAGTAATTATTAAATTATTAGATTGGGATCGTGCTGGTGATAATGATTATTTAGGTGAAGCTGTTTTAGATTCAAGTAAGCTTATCCCTAACGAGACACAAGAGTGGGAATACCCATTAAACACTCAAGGTATCTTAAAGGTTCAAACCAAGTTCTCACCACAATACGTCAAACCAGACATTGAATTCCGTGAAAAGGGTCTTGGTGACTCTAAGCCAATGAAAGCTATTGGTGCTGTTGGTGGTGCTGTTGGTGGAGCAGTGGGTGGTGTTGTTGGTGTAAAGAATGCTAATGCTGCTGGTAAGGCTGTTTCAGGTGTTGCTGGTGGTGGTGTCAAAGCTGGTGGTAAACTTTTCAAGACCATTGGTGCTGATAAATTAATTTCAACCAGATCAAGACGTTCTCAAGATGATTCTAGATCAAGAGATCTATCTCCAACCGAAGTTGGTAATGATGAAGATGCCATTAGTGCCCATAGCAATTCTAGAAGCGCTAAGAATATGCTAGGTGGTTTAAGACGTTCTTTAAGTAATGGTGGTAATGCCATTAGAGATGATTTTGAAAAGGCTAGAAATAGTACTACCGGTAAAAACGAAGAAACTGATGCTATTGCTAATGATAAAAATAATAATAAAAACTTAAACGTTTTTGGTGGGTTAAAGAATACATTGAGTAATAGTGGTAATGCTATCAAAGGTGATATCGAGAAGGCAAGAAACAGTACTATCAATAACAACAAAGGAAATAAAAATTCTAATGAAGATGTTGCTAGTGCTCACAGTAACAATAAACACCTAAACGTTTTTGGTGGATTAAAAAGTACTTTAAGTAACGGTGGTAATGTAATTGAACAAGATTTTGAAAAGTCAAAGAACGTCGCTCTTAAAAAGACAAAGGACAATAATGATACTATTTCTGCCACCAATAACGAAGATCAAGGTTCAACCCATTCAAAACGTAGATTTTCCTTAGGTCGCTTATCTATGTCATCTAATGGATCACGTAATAACCATACAGATTCTCGTCATCAATCATATGAGGTCAATAGAACTGTTAATACTGAAGCTCCAGAAATTTTAAAGAGTAGAAGAAAGAGTATAAACAGTCATCACAGTAAATTTGGTATTCCGGCATTTGGTGGTGTACCAAACATTATGAAGAATTCTACCCAAAGTGTTGCTTCTAACTCATCTTCCACCTTAACTGGTGGTCGTGGTAAAGTTTCTGTCATAGCGGCAACAAATTTAGGTAAAAATATCTTTGTGAAAGTGACATTATTGAATAATGGTCAAAGGGAAGAAATTTTTAAGACTGGCACTGGCAAATCGGATTCCAAGGGCTCTTGCTATTATCAAGCACAATCTGCTCATTTTAGTTCTGGTCCGGAGGGTGCTATTATCTTTGAAGCTATTGAAGCACACAAATTAACCAAAGATAAATCTTTAGGTACTGGTAAAGTCAGTTTAGTGAATCCTGAGATTAGAGGTGGTGACAAGACTGCCGTTGATATTGGCCCTGGTCGTATTATCTTCCAAATCCAATACCAACCATAGGATATTGAACTTATTTTATTACAACCTATCTTTACATTATATTAACATTATTTACTTTTGTATTTTAATAAAACATTGAATATTAACCTGTGGTTTTACCCAATATGGAAAACTCCCCAATGTGTGATTGATTTCCTGCAAAAACTCCAGCGGGGACTGGTACATCCTTACACCTCAAATATTTTTAACATTTAAAAATTTTTGGACTGTAATTTTTGAAAAAATACCAGTTTAGGTAAATTCACCGAGTATAAGACCGGATCGACTCATTTTTTTCAGTCTAGACGGAGATGCTCCTTCTACAGCACAGAGAAGCTGGAAGGGATGCTTTCACCACTGCTGAGTCTCTCTCCCAGGAAGGCAAACTCTTATGGGACTGTTGCTCCCAGCGCACTCATCGCTCTTGCGGCCTAGACTGGAAATCCTCCCCAGAACTAGGCAGAGTTCCCGTGAGACTCTCCCACTAGCTCGGCAGACCCACCCAAGACCACACTCCTAAATCGTTACTCTCAGGCTACTCTCAGGCTACTCTCAGGCTACTCTCAGGCTACTCTCAGGCTAACTACCCTTCACTGCACAGAGTCTCCATCATAACCCTATCCATCTCAATATTCACAATTCAATATTATTAAAAAATATTATATTGAATATATCAGAATTTCAATTAAATTACCATTATTGTATTAATCATTGATCCCTTCAACACAAGAAAATCGAAACATATACATCGAAATGAGTGCCCAAGCTGTATGTTAATAGTTATACTTTAATAGAAATTATATTAATTGAAAATAATGGAACTTTGAGATATGAAAAGTTGTGAAATGTAATTATAAGAATAATGTGAAATAACGTGAAGTTAAAACGTGAAGTACTATCATTACAAATATACCATATTACAAACTTACATTTACATCAAAGTTTTGTTAAATGAAATAATATAATGTTTTTACCAATTATTTGAAACAAAAAATCAATCTTATATGAACACGTTATACTAACAGTTTTAATTATTAATATTATTATTATTATTTATAATATATTAATATTTTAATTTTTTATTATAGGTTCCAAAGTGGTATCCATCTGAAGACATTCCAGCTCAAAAGAAGACTAGAAAGGCTGCTAGACCACAAAAGTTAAGAGCTTCTTTAGTTCCAGGTACTGTCTTAATCTTATTAGCTGGTCGTTTCAGAGGTAAGAGAGTTGTTTACTTAAAGCACTTAGAAGACAACACTTTATTAGTCTCTGGTCCATTCAAGGTCAATGGTGTTCCATTAAGAAGAGTCAACGCTAGATACGTTATCGCCACTTCTACTAAGGTCTCTGTTGAATCTGTTAACGTTGAAAAATTCAACGTTGAATACTTTGCTAGAGATTCTAAATTATCTAAGAAGGAAAAGAAGGAAGCTCAATTATTCCCAGAACAACAACAAAAGGAAATCAAGACTGAAAGAATTGAAGACCAAAAAATTGTTGACAAGGCTTTATTAGCTGAAATTAAGAAGACTCCATTATTAAAGCAATACTTATCTGCTTCTTTCTCTTTAAAGAACGGTGATAAGCCACATTTATTAAAATTTTAAATATTATCAACACTGAATAAATAACTTCTATATCATATATTATAATATTTAATTAATCTAAATAAATAAATTTTCCCAATATAAATCTTTTTATTATATCGTTAGTTAAAGGCTGTTTTCTTTTTAAAACATTTACATGGTAAGATTGTAATATTTAAGATATAGGGTATGTAGTGTTCGAATATGATATTAATTAATGTCATATTCATTATAATTGATCTAATTCAGTGATTCCATAATCCTCTACATAGTGTGTGGGTGATATCACTACACTATGGAAATGGATTTTTCACTATTTTCAATATTTCAAATTAAGAAAATTGATAAAAGATTTAATATATAAAATAGATATAGTGTATTATATACATGTTTAGAGGTACTCTTGTACTAATAAGACCAGAGATTGATATACAGGCATGACATACACCACACCAGACGCCAAGAGCTCTGGATTCCAACATGCAGTTATTCTAAAGAGGTGAATATATATATTACATCTATTTATGTGAGTGTTAACATATTTTTAAACCACTACTTATGTTCCTATTTAATTAGATCTCATATTTTGTCTATAAATGTATTGGTTGTGTCAAAGAACACATTTAGAGGAATATATGCCACTAAAGCAACAACCAACCAACCTAAAATGTATTAAATGGTTTTATGTTACTGGACATATACGTTTAAATGATGTACCTTTTTGTTTTTTTGCTTGGAAAGTAAAAGTTTTTCTTCTTCTTAACAGTTTAAAGCCTCAAAATAAACACTTAATCTTTTTTCAAAATCCTGGCAAAGTTATATTTACCAAAGAGAACAATATAATAATTAATAATTCAATAAAAGTAAGTGTATATCAGACTCAAATATAAATATATCTTTGAATATATATGTGTCAAAAGATATTACATCTTGTAATTGATAAACTAAAACCAGCTTTCCACTTTAAAAACTTAATACAAAAACTAATCATAAATTTAAATGATATTGAGTGTTTAAACTTTTGAAAGTCTGCATGTAAAACAATATATACCTTGAAAAGCATGATTATAGTTATTGGATGTGGAATCTAGTCTTGGTTAAAATCCTCAATCAATCCGATATAGTGTAACGGCTATCACATCACGCTTTCACCGTGGAGACCGGGGTTCGACTCCCCGTATCGGAGCTTTATTTTTTAATTTTTCGACAACATCCAAGACCCACACACCCATGTATAATAACAATCTCAAACTTTGCTAAGAATTCATTCTTAAAGATGAGATGAGCTAGTACCAATTGAAGTCTAAGTTATCAACAGTTGACCTCAATCACAAACACAAAGAGATATATTTATCACAATGGTAACTGGTAATTCATTCCACATATATTTAGAACCTGATGTTCCGAAATCACTTTTCGATTTAATTGATGATGCGGATTCATTATTAAATGCTAATAATAGTGATATTGATATTGCACTACGGATCAAACTTGCCAGTATAGATCCTGCTGAAATGTTACCTAATGAGGATGAAAATGAGAAGAAGGATACGAGGGATGTCTCTGATGCATCCATTCTATTCTTAGTGAGACATAATGATTTATATGATGAAGAGTATGAATTAGAAGATATATTAGCCGGTTTAGACGGCGGTGAAGACGAGAAGTCCGAACGTAAAGTAGAAGGAGATGATGAGTTTCAAGAATATGCATTGGTCCATTTAGGCACCAAGAAACCATTAACTTGTCAATTTGGTATGGATTTAACTTTAACTCAAGAGACTGATGCCAATATTCAGTTTGTGGTGAGAGGGCCAAGAGGTATCTTTATCTCAGGTAACTACATCATTAACTAACCTAGTCCACGACCACCACTTCGCTAGATCCTGTATTTCGTTAAATAGACCCTTAAATATAACAGCATTGTGTATATAACATTTGCCTCTTCAGGTTCACTCCTTTAGTCAGCGAATCCTTCATTGGATTCTAATCACTCTTAGCAAATTCTTATCCGATCGTCTAAGCTCCCAACTTACACACGGTATGTCCAGTGATTCAATCAATGTCGTTTATCAATTTGACACTTTTTGGCGCATCGCAGTTTCAAAAATTGGTTTTAATGTGAAATTTGACAAACAACGACCGATAAACTCAATAGTACAGTTATGGATCTAAAAGAACCAAAGAAAATATATAAAGCACACCCTGCTGGATTGGGGAAATTCGTTTGAGTATATTCTGAGAACCACTTCAAAAAACATAACAACAGGTACTGGTACCAATTTGAAAGTTTAAAACTTTATTCTTAAAAAAAATAGGTTAAGACACGTTAAATTCAACATAGTCATCGAAAAACCTCACAGCGGTTAATATTTTTTTTATTTTATTTAGTTATTTAAAATATGCCACTGTTAAGTACAAAATTCAACACATTGGCTAAACCATTGCCATATGTGGCAAGATTTTCTGCAAGAAGACCCATTCATATCATCCTATCGGTATTATTAGTATCCACTTTTTCATATGTGGCTATAATTCAATATTATTTTAATGATTTCTCCTTTAGATCCATGTCACAATTTGGAGATGGGGTGGATAAATATTTTAATATTCCTAGTGAAGATTTAAACTTGTTACAAAGTTGTTCACACTATATCTCTAATAATGATAAGTGGAATAGA
Source organism: Monosporozyma unispora (assembly GCA_003708525.3). Classification (NCBI taxonomy): domain Eukaryota; kingdom Fungi; phylum Ascomycota; class Saccharomycetes; order Saccharomycetales; family Saccharomycetaceae; genus Monosporozyma; species Monosporozyma unispora. The sequence continues at coordinate 40,612 of PPON03000005.1, read as the reverse complement.
GATTGGACTCCAATATCATCGGATGAAACTTTGAATCAATTGTCAGAAAGTTCTACTACCTCATTGACTCATTACTACTTACACCAATTGAAATTTGTTAATGGTGAAAGTAATATTCCTATTTTAAACAACACCTTATATCAAGTTAATAATACAAGATATATTTTATCACCAAGTGCACAATTTGAATCAAATGTTATTAAAAGCCATGATTTTGATTGGAGACTACAAACCAATTACCAGGATAATTCAATCAAACAAAAAAAATCTTTATACGAATTGGCTAATAATTTTATTAACCTTGTTTCCACAAATTTTGAAAATACTGATTCATTAAATTTTTTGATCATTTTAATGGCATATTTCACTATGGGATATACATTGTTCAATTTATACAATGATATGAAATCTACTGGGTCCAAATTTTGGTTAAGTTTTGCTACTTTAATTAATTCCACTTGTGCCTTCTTTATTGCATTATTTGTGTCTCAATATTTGTTCCAAAAACAAGTCTCCATTTTAACTCTATTACAAGGGATTCCATTTATTGTAATTATCCTGGGGTTTAGACATCAAATTAAATTCGCCTCTTTGGTTCTTTTCAAATCTAATTTAAATAGTAATAATTTATCTTCTTATGAAAAGAATACAGCTTTAAACAATTTAAATCAACATCACCAGGAAGATGATGACATTGTCTATGAAGCAATGCTAGAATATGGTGGTCGTTTGGTTCAAGATACGTTACTTTGTTTAGTGGCATTATTAGGTTGTTCAATCTATACACATAACTTAAAAACACTTTCAAATTTTTGTTTATTAAGTTCCTTGATCGTTTTCTTCGAATTCTTATTAACAATCACTTTTTTTTCTGCTATATTATCGTTGAAGTTAGAAATTAATTCCATTTATAAATCTACTATTATTAAACAAACTTTAGAAGAAGATGGTATGACTCCCCAAGTGGCAGATATTGTCTCTCATACCACCAATACTGATACAAATTCAAAAGTTCATAATTTTTTCAAGTCTGAGACTACTATTATTGTGGGTAAGATTTCTTTAATTATTCTGTTCATTGTTGTCAATCTGATCAATTTCGTACCACAATCTATTTCTCTATTTTATGATTTAATGAATTATAATTTAGATATGAATGCTAACATAACAAACTCCGAAATGGATTCATTTTTACCAACTTTGTTAAACCAAAACAAAAATTTGTTACCAAAGGGCACCATTATAATCTCGATACTCCCAACAAAATATTTTGCCAAGACTACTTTATTCAACAATTTTAACGATTATATCTTGGATACATTACATTATTTAAGTAAAGTCATTCGTGATAGATTTGTCAGTAAAGTTGTCTTTACCGCATTAATTATTAGTGCCTCTATTAACATTTATTTATTAAATGCTGCTAAGATTCATACCAATTATACTGTTGCCGAATTTATTAAAAGAAAAAATAGTAATTCATTATTTAAGACACCATCTTCATCTTCTTCTTCTACAAGCGAAAGTGATAAGACTGATATTGAAGAAGAACATATTGATTCTTCTGAGACTGCGTCTAATAGAAATGATAAATCAATTAGTAAATCTAAAGCAAAGAAAAACAAGCGTAAGAAGAATAAGAACAAGAATGTTATTGAACCATCTACTAGCCCATTGGAAGTTGCCAAACCAAAGAGTTTACCTGAATTAGAAACCATAATGAAGGAAGGTGCAACTGCTACATTGAGTGACGATGAAGTTACAGAATTAGTAACTAGTAACAAATTACCATTATATGCCCTGGAAGCTAAGCTAAAGGATACAACAAGAGCAGTGGCAATTCGTCGTCAAGCATTATCTATTTTATCTGATTCACCTGTCTTAGCCACTGATAGATTACCTTATTTACATTATGATTATGATCGTGTCTTTGGTGCATGTTGTGAAAATGTTATTGGGTATATGCCATTACCTGTTGGTATTATTGGTCCCTTAGTCATTGATGGTGTTGCTTATCATATTCCAATGGCTACCACTGAAGGTTGTCTTGTTGCATCTGCTATGCGTGGTTGTAAAGCCATCAATGCTGGTGGTGGTGCTATTACCGTGTTAACTAAAGATGGTATGACAAGAGGCCCATGTGTTAGATTCCCCACTTTAACTAGGTCTGGTGCTTGTAAGATTTGGTTAGATTCAGAAGAAGGTCAAGCTAAGGCAAAAAAGGCTTTCAATTCCACTTCAAGGTTTGCTAGATTACAACATATTCAAACTGCACTAGCTGGTGATTTATTATTTATTAGATTCAGAACTACCACTGGTGATGCTATGGGTATGAATATGATTTCTAAAGGTGTTGAATTTGTCTTAAAACAAATGAGAGAAGAATTTGGGTGGGAAGATATGGAAGTTGTTTCTGTGTCTGGTAATTATTGTACTGATAAAAAGCCAGCTGCTATTAATTGGATTGAAGGACGTGGTAAGAGTGTTGTTGCTGAGGCCACCATCCCTGCTGAAACTGTTCAAAAAGTGTTGAAGAGTGATGTTAAAGCTTTAGTTGAATTAAATGTGGCCAAAAATTTAGTTGGTTCTGCCATGGCTGGTTCCGTTGGTGGGTTTAATGCTCATGCTGCTAATCTATTGACTGCGGTATACTTAGCCTTGGGTCAAGATCCAGCACAGAACGTAGAAAGTTCTAATTGTATAACATTAATGAAAGAAGTTGACGGAGATTTAAGAATCTCTGTCTCAATGCCATGTATTGAAGTGGGGACCATCGGTGGTGGTACTGTCTTAGACCCACAAGGTGCCATGTTAGATTTATTAGGTGTTCGTGGTCCACATCCAACCAACCCAGGTGATAATGCCCGTAAACTAGCTAAGATTGTTGCTTGTGCAGTGCTAGCTGGCGAATTATCATTATGTTCCGCCTTAGCTGCTGGGCACCTAGTTCAGAGCCATATGACACACAACCGTGGTGGCGGGAAACCTGCTAAAGCCGCAGATCCAACCCCACTATCAATAAAGGGAAACATTGAAGCACCAGCCGATTTACAAAGATTAAAGGAAGGCTCTCAAATCTGCATCAAATCTTAAATCGGAATTTATAAAAGGACACGTCCCTTACATTAATCGTGCGTTCATTCATTCCTGTAAACTAAACCAACTTAAATGAAATTATAAAAGCTATTTAATAGATATTCTACATATTCGACTACATACGTCTCTATTTATTCCTCTAATCCATTATAAAAATCGTTAGTCTCAGCCTTCCTCAATTCCAGTTTTCCAATAAAATACCACGGTTCTTAGTCACTTTTTCTAATAAGCGGTGAAAAAAAAACAAAGGCTAAAATATCCTAGATCTAAGTGAAATGTTAAGAAAGCCTTTTTTAAAGATCTACGTCAGAGTAGTGCAAAGATAATACATTAGTAGAGCTTTAAGAGGTCTTAGATCGATTTAGACAGTGTATTGGATTTATTTATAATTAAATAAAGCTAACGAACTTTACAAACAAGTAAGGATCTGTTAAAGTTAAGAAACTAAGATAAAGGAACTATGGCGACAAAAACTAGTGCTAGTCAAATGGCTGAAGCACCTGAAGGCACACATGCTTTCACTAAGGAAAATCCTGATATACTAATCACTGTGATTGAAGGTATACCTTCAAATGATCCGCGTCTGTTAGGTCCCAGTAAGTTAGAAGCCAACGTGGCAGGAAAGAATAAAAGAAATACGTTTGCATGCGTAGGTTGTCATTCGTTGAAACAGAAATGTGTTCCATCCGATCCAGATGATATCTACCGTAAGCCATGTGCTCGTTGTATGAAGCAGAAGAAGAAGTGTCGGTTTGATTTAGCCAAGAGAACAAGAAAGAGGAAAGGCCGTTCGTCGAGACCAGATTCAGAAATTATTGACAAGACTAGTCCCATTGACAATAACTCTCCTACCCCATCTACCTCTTTGGCTATGTCACCTGTGGTTCAATCGCCGGGTCTCTTATCGCAAAAGAAGTCATATATTGATATGGCCACGGCTCTAAATGGTAATAATATTGATAGTAACGTATTGGCAGGTGAAAGAAATGACAATTCAACTTTCTTTCCAAACGCTCTACCTGTTCCCCAAAATATTGTAAACATGGAGTCGAATAATATGAATCTATGGCAACCGATGTCTCAAGATAGCATGAATAATGTGAAAACTCCAAATAATGCAATCCCCAATTTTATTCCTGGACAAGCGAATCCACTCACAGAACAAGATTTATTAAATAATGGTAAAGATTACTCTCAATCAAATAACAACACCACTAATAAAACTGGGAATAATTTCATGACACCCATGTCAAATGATATGTCAAAACAGTCTTCAACTCTCCTGAATAACCAAATGAGCACCCTCAACAACAATACCAACGAGAGATCAAACTCTTCTGGGCTAGAATTACTTCAAAATGCAATTTTTTCAAACCCTGCTAATATGACTACATCTCCAACTGGGCTGAATACCAGCACCTCAGCAAATAGAAATACGCAAAGCAATGTTTCTTCACCTTTAAATCCTGCTCAAATGGAACAATCAATTGCTATAATAAATACAAATAAAAGATCAAGACCAAATAATGATGATCCTAATAATGATACTGACAGATTATCATCTATAAAGAAAAGGCCGCAATATCATATGAAGCATGAATTTAAAAAGAATTTACAGTCTCTTTTAATAGTTTTAAAGGGGAAAATTAGTGAAGTTTCAAATAAGTTTAATTCGTGGTCTACTCAATGGAATAAGTTGGTGGAGAGCAGTATGTTTTTACCCACCATTTCAGATCCAGTGTCTATAGGTATTATCTCTTTAGATGAAGCGAAATTAAGATTAAAATTATACACTGAAGTGATTGCTTACCAAAGTAGATTGCCTTTTGTTCATATTCCTAAAGGTGCCTCCATCAATGATATCAGAAGAGATAAACCAATTTTTTTTTCAGTCGTGATGTCTATTGTGTCCATTATCATGACTGAAGAGCAAACTACTAGAGATACTGTGATGAGATTAGACAGTTTTGTCATTAACTTAATCACCATGCAAATCTTCAAACTGAACAATAAGTCCATTGAAGTGATTGAAGCATTGGTGACTTTGTGCATGTGGTATAACTTCTTAGAATGGTCTAACAAGACAAGATATCATTTATTCAATTATATTGTTTGCTGCTTAACTAAAGATCTAGGTCCAACTAGCGTGAATAAATCATTTGGTATGTTCAATGATGAAGATCCATACAAACATCAACCCCGCTCCAAGACTCAACTAGAGGCTGCTGAGAATGGTCCTGTTTTGACTATGCTTGTGTACATCTCTGCTTTAAACATTTCCATATATCTAAGACAAACAGTTCAAGCAAGATGGAACAGACTCACACAAGGTGCTATGGAGAAAATCGATTACCATGTTGCAGAGTTGAGGGGAATGGTTCAGAGTGGAAACAGTACAGATGAAAATATCACTAGCTTGAACTTACAAATTGATGAAAATACAATGTTAATAACTTTTGCTAAATTAAACCACTTGCTAGAAAAAATTCATGTTCATTTACACGAAATGAAAGATTTAAGAGATGATGAAGTTCCTTCAGATCATCATTTGACAGAAGAATATACCCAACGTTTAATTGACCGGTATCAAAGAGAATTAGATGAAGTATTTAAGGAAATTCCAAAATCACGTTCACGTCTCTTAGCATTTTATTACTCTGTCGAAGCGTATTTACATCAATTTACGTTGGGTGATTTCATGAGAAAAGAGACTATTGATAAAGATACCATTTTACCATCAAATGTGACAAGAGCTTTCTTGAGATGTTATGATTGTTGTACAAATTCTCTTAATGAATTTTTGAAGTTATCCAGCACATTAATTGCCTCCTTACCATTATTCCATATGTCAAGAATTATTTACATTGTAGGTATGCTAATGTTGAAATTAAGATATTCAGTTGTCTCTATTCCTACATTCCATCATTTGATAGATATAACCGATGGTACGATTGACTTAGTGAAACAAGTTTCAACTAGGCTAGAACATGCTTCTAAGACATATCCCTTCAACAATGGGTTATATAAATTTCAATATGTGGTTGCTCTTTTTGGTCAAACATATGCAACTAAGGTTACCGAATTAGCTGAAAGAATGGAAAAAAGCCAGTCCCAAAACAATACAAACAGTGCAACTCAATTTAATTCTCAATTAATGTATAGTGTAGGAAAGAGAAGTCCATCCAAAACAAATTTAAACCAAATGAGTAAAAGTAATCTAAGCTTGAATACAATGAATAATACGACTAGCCCAGACAATAATTCAGATATCATGTCCTGCATTAGTGGAGATCCTAATATTATGCCAAAATTGGATGCCAAAGGCCATGCTAATTATTATGTGAAGAATGAAAATGGTCTTAAGATCTTAGGAGTCGGAAAAGAGCCTAATAATGATTCCAAAAAAGAATTTTCGTTCCAAATGAATCCATTAGGTGACGCTAATAATAATAAGAGCAGTTCCAATATAAGTAGTGGCCACCAATCTGGTATAAGAACCTCCTCACCATCTATCGCCAGCGATAATTTGAATGAGTATTTGACAGATATTAATTCATTAGCCCTAGGGTATAACGCTTTAAATGATGAATTCTGGACTGATTTACTTTTCAGCAGTATGTGATTCAAAAACATTACGTAGTTAAACTTAAACAAATAAATAAATATATAATATATCCATTTAACAAATATAGAAATACCATGCATTATCATTATTATACAAGAAAAAAAATGCTTGTAATAACATTATTAAGTTAACATTGGTTGTAAGAATGCTTCTAAAGAGTTGATGAAATGTCTATTATTAATTCTCTTAATACCTTGCCCTCGTTGTTCTTTTGGATTTAAAGCAAAATCATAGGGTGATAATAAGTTATGAACCACATATTTCACATAAATGTGACTATAAATGTATTGTAACACCTGAGAATAGTTTTGTTGTTTAAAATCTGTTACCAGGATGAACCAAAGTCCTGTTGCAGTTTGCATGGTATGGATTCTGAATTTACCTGTAGATATGGACCTTATATTGTTGTTTATTTGGTTCTCTGATAATGAAGATGACAGCTTTTGCGTAACTGAGTTCAACGAGAAGATCATACCATATAACAGTTTTCCAACTTCATCATTTTGCTTAGAATTTATAGTACCATTTCCCATGGCATTTGTGTTGTTTGAGTTGGCCAGAGTCCATTCTCTTTCAAAAATGCAATTACAGTGTCTGTCGAAGATCCAAAAGGAGTAAATCATGTTTAGTATATCGTTGGGGTTGTGAGTGCAAGGTACCGCGTTTCTATGGGTTTCAACGTTCTATCTTTGTAGTTACGGCAGTGTTATAGACTTTTCCACTAATTGTCTTAACAACATAATGTTAAATCTCAATTATTATTATTAATTAAGAAAACCTTCTCCAAGTACAGATTAGAGGTAAACTTCCTCAGTATATATAAAAAAGTGGTTAAAAAAGCTAAAAGAAGCGATAATATGTTTAGACAAGTTGTTAATGCCAATTTTGCAAGCTTGGGCGCAAAAAGAATAGCCTCAAGATCCATTTACAGAACTTATAGCAATGCAGCGGCGATGACTTTTAATCGTCCAGCAACAAGAACATTCACTCAGACAACAAATTGGTGGCAACAGGCTCCTCAAACTCATACTGAATGGTCCAAGAGACAATTTGATATGTTAGAAGATCAAGAATTTAATACTTCCGAGGAGGAAGCCCTATTCAAGAAGTTATTAAAAGAATATAACCCAACGGCACTTTCAGTACAAGATATTTCAGGTGGGTGTGGGTCCATGTATGCCATCCATATCACATCAGGTAAGTTCAATGACTTGGCTATCATCAAACAACATCAAATGGTCAATGCGTTTTTGAAAGAAGAATTAACCAGATGGCACGGTATGCAATTGATCACAAAGAAAGACAAACCAAAGAAATGAAGCTCTTTATCGATATTAACCTGTAAATAAATAATATACGATGTTTTATTATTGTCCAACTCACATATAACCTCTATTTACTTTCTATCTGTTGTTTAAATATTTATTAAGTGAAGACATTCAAAATATGTTTGTTTACTTTGAGAAACCTTTAATTACACATTGTAGTTTAACTGAGCAAACCAAGAAGTAATTGACAACGTATCAGTTCCAAGTAGAATTGACTAAAGATGTTTATTGATTCATCCCCTTCAACAGATGAAAGTTTTGATACAAGGACGAGAGAGGATGATAGATTTACAAAGGAAGAAGATTACAGTAACAGTGATAAATTGATGAGCCCCACGAACTTGAACGAGGCATCAATAACTGCATCTACTCCTCAGAGGAAATTGCAAGAGTCATCAATTATGAGACGTGATGAAGATCCCAATGAGATTCGTTCATTTAAATCGAGTAGTGACAGTAGTGACGATGAGACAAATCATGGAAACAATGAACTGGCCTCAGGTAATGATGATAATGAATGGAAGAAAGATACAATGCCTCAAATTGGTAAAAGTTTGACTCCCTGGAGACAAGAACATCGCGTCAGTTTTAGAAGGACTGATCCACAATATGATCGTTCCAGAGGCAGTCCTCAAACTTTTAGAGATCCAGCCATTAAACCACTATTGAACTCAGTTCCATTTGAAACCAGGCCAGTCAACTTCAAAGCGCTTATCACTCCGAATGAATTAGACTCTTTAAGGAATCTCTTGAAAAAGTATAAGATCAAAATTGCAGCATTGGAAGAGGTTATTAAAAATATAAATCAATCAGATGGTGGCATTGAAGAAGAGACTAAATTATTTTATGAGAAATTATTGAATGATATTAAAGATAACATTATGGATGATGAGAATGAGGTTAAAATGAAAGGATTAATCAATGAAAATATAACTGTGAAGGCTAATTTAACTAAAACACAAGAAGAGTTGAATGATTTACGAAAAGAATATACTGAAACATTATCTATTGCTGATGAACATCTTAAAGATTTTGAAGAGATGAACTCAATATTAAATAATATGTTAGAAGATCTAATAGTTGCAATGAGACAGAATTTAAATGCTGATAAATTTAAAGATGTTATTCCTATATTAGAAAACACTTTGAATCAAGAGTCTAATTATGTGTTGACCAAACTTCAACATTTCCAAAACTGTTGGATTGAAGTTATTCAATCACCCGAATTCCAACAACGTAATATTTTACCCATTGATGGACCTTCCGAAGACTCTCTGGAAAGAGATGAAATTGATGAGAATGATGAAACAAAAGATACCATAGAAAATACTAGTATCATACCACAACTAAGCCCTCAGGCTGAAACCATAATAGAAAATTTACACAAAGAATATGATGCATATATGCTCGAGGTTAAGAATAAATTGGGCAAATTACTGTCTTTGCGCAATATATTAATGAAGAAACTCGAAGAGCAAGATAATATAATGAGACAATTATCCCTTGCCATTGTAAGGAAAAGAAATATTGAACTCGACGATTCTCGTGATTTAGAGTCGATAAATACATCTATATCACAACTTTCGTTTAAGTTCCAAAATGAGTTGGCTCTCACCAAGACCGAATTTATTGAGCAAATTAGGAATATGACTGCTAGTAATCTGAATGTCATTAAAACCTCGATGAAACAATATAAGGATACAGAAAGGGAGCATTTAAGATTAATTGGACAACTAACAAACGAAAGAGATTCACTCATTGATAAACTTGGTTCTTTAAAAGATGAAGTTTATCAATTACAACAACAACATGTAAGATTAAATGACACAAGAGATCGAAATTTTGTTAATTTAAAGCAAAGTGTTGTATTTTCCTTGACAAATATCATTAGTATTCTTAAACCTGTTTTAGAAAAGGATTCAGTAGCTAAAATATTGAACAAGATTGCATTTATTAAGGATCCTGAAAATGGATTAGAGATGTCAGAACATGTTCAAATGAAGGTAGATTCGTTGCTCCGATTTAATGAAAAAGCGTTGACTTATTTGCTTAATGAGTATACCTCTTCTGTTATTAATCGTCCTTTATCACCGTTGATTTTGTCAAGTGCCAAATCACCTCTTTCACCTACTGAAACCGAGAGGGATTCAATAAGGATTAAAGAATTGGAAAGGTTGTTATCCTCTGAAAGAGAAGCTAGAGATATAGAGTCCAAGGTGACAGAACAACGTATCAACAAGTTGGAACTTGAGAATCAACTATTAAGAGAGCAATTGCAAGAATCCACACAAAAGTGAATGCGCAGAAGCATATATATATATATACATTCTTGTCACATTTAGATAATTTTTTGTTAATACTTATAGATGACATTTGTATTTTAATATATCTTGCATTTGCTTTTTTTAAATCACTAATGTGTTCTCTTTTCAAATTAAGATCAAAATCATTTTTAAAGGCTGTTGTTTGTTGTTGATTAACAAAAGTACACATTGAATTAAAGAAGAAAGAAAGAAAGTGAAAAAGAGAACAAATCTCATATGACTAAAGAAACTATCAGGGTAGTTGTCTGTGGAGACGATAATGTTGGGAAAACGAGTCTTCTAGTTACCTTGCTTAAAAATAAATTTATACCGAACCTACAAGATGTATTAAGTCCTGCCACCATTCCAAGGGACTTCTCATCAGATCCTAATTCTCCTATAAGCACAGTAATCATTGATACAAATAATGAAGATACGCAAACGTTACAAACTACTTTGAAATTAGCAGATGTTATCTGGTTAGTTTATTCTGACCATGAATCATATGAAAGAATTTCCTTCCATTGGATGATGATGTTTAGATCTTTGGGGTTGAATATCCCAGTTATCCTTTGTAAGAATAAGTGTGATATAACAATTAAACACAATCAGGACATGGAACACGAAGGTATAGCTAATGTTCATGAAATAAACACACGTAACATTCAGAATACAAAAGTAGAAGATGAAGAGTTTATTCCAATTTTAATGGAGTTCAAAGAAATAGATACTTGTATCAAAGCATCTGCCAAAACTAAATATAATGTGAATCAAGCATTTTATCTTTGTCAAAGAGCGATCACCCATCCCATCGCTCCTCTATTTGATGCCAGAAAAGGTTTTTTGAAGCCGCTAGCAATAGAAGCACTGCAACGAATATTTCTTCTTTGTGACAATGATCAAGATGGGTACCTTAATGATGAAGAGATGAATTACCTACAGAGGAAGTGTTTCTATAAAGAGATTGATGTTAATGAGTTAGAATATATCAAGCAAAATCTAACAATGGCTCAAAGAAACTACTACAATGAAGAGTATAATCATAATATAAGTGCTTCTGCTCCTGATCCGAACAACAGTAGTCACCTTTATGTTCCTGGTGTTGGTATAACACTAGAGGGGTTCTTAAACATGAATAAAATGTATGTTGAAAAGGGGAGACATGAAACAATATGGGGTATATTAAGAACCTTCAAATATACAAATTCATTGTCCTTGGATGATAGATTTCTACATCCAAAAGTAAATGTACCAAATTCTGCTAGTGTGGAACTGAGTCCTAAAGGTTATAGGTTTTTAGTCAGTTTATTTGTTAAGTTCGACAGAGATAAGGACGGTGGTTTGGATGACAATGAACTTGAATCTTTGTTCAAGACTACACCAGGCTTGCCAAAGTTGTGGTCATCATCAAAGTTTCCATACTCTACTGTAGTAAACAATAGGGGTTATATCACACTACAAGGTTGGTTAGCACAGTGGACAATGACAACATATCTGGATCACAGAATTGTAACTGAATACCTAGTGTATTTTGGGTTCGAAGAAGACACTAGACTAGCCTTACAAATTACAAAATCAAGAAAACATAGGAGACGGCTGGGAAAAGTATATAGATCATCAGTATCAGATCGTAAAGTATTCAACTGTTTTATCTTAGGAAAAAAGTTTAGTGGGAAAACCACATTACTGGAAATGTTTCTAGGTAGGCAATTTTCTGACAGTTATGAGCCTACAATTAAACCTCAAGTTGCTGTTAACAGTTTGGAATTAAAAGGTGGGAAACAATACTATCTTATATTACAAGAATTTGGCGAGTTAGATGATGATATATTATCAAATAATGAGAAGTTGAAAACATGTGACGTGATATGTTTGACATATGACTCAAGTGATCCGGATTCCTTTTCATATATTTTGGAGTTATTTGATAGATATGAAAGTATTAAACGCTTACCAATTCTAGTTGTGGGGCTTAAAGCCGATTTGGATAAACAACAACAAAGATGTTATTTGCAACCAGATGATTTTTGTGAGAAAATGTTTTTAAACCATCCATTACATATCTCTTCCAAATGGCTAAGTTCTTTAAATGAATTGTTCATTAAAATTACAGAAGCAGCCTTGGTTCCAGAGAAAAATACTCCAGATTTACCTGAAAAGGCTAAGAAAGCCATAACGGATATAGATTATAGACAGACAGCAGTAATTGTGGGCTCTTCCATTGGATTTGTAACATTACTATCCTACACTTTATTCAAGTTGGCTAAAAGTAAACTTGATAGACATTAATAAAGTTTACTGTAAATAAATTTAACTATTACAAGTATATATTCTTTAATATGATTATCTAATAAACGTACATATGAAATAAAAATCTATATAGATATCTAGTAGTTTAACTGCTAGACAAAATTTATTAGCTTAAAAATGTTAAGAATAATTGTCCAAAAAAACAGTTTAAGCAAAATCGTTGCCAAACAAAAAGTCGTAATCAAATAAATCAAAGCCACCAAAAAATTCAGGTTGGTCTCCAATATTACCAGCTTTAGTTCTCTCTATAAATTCTTTTGCGATACTATCATTTTCGCCTTGGTCAGATGTATTATTCATGCTTGGGTTACCATTGTTGTTTCCTGCAACATTGCTGTAACTATTATTAGGACTATGGTAATTATTTGAAATTTTCATGTTAGGATTATTGAAAAAAGCATTATTTAAATTGGCAAGATTAGCTGCACTGATAGGATATTGGTGGTTAAGCATATTTGCATTCATATTCATATTTGCAACTCCGTTTGGCAAGTTTGGTGGTAAGCCATGATTTTGTGCCAATGGAGAATAACCATTGTTGCTATTAATTGTTGCAGGGTTAGATCTTATATTCATATTGTTCATTAGATTGTTATTAGGGTCGACTGCAGTGGTGTATTGCATTTGTTGTGCAATGCCAGGAGAGTTGGAAATATTATTTGAAACCTGGGCAGAGTATGGCTTTGTAGATGGTGATGTTCTGATGGGGATGGATGCAGGAGCAGGAGCAGGAGCAAGAATATTATTATAGTGGGTATTAACAGTGTTGGTGTCAACTGGCTCGTTTTGTGGTTTGCTATTTTTTGATGCACCGTTTGAGTGTGCCGGTTGTGATTCTAAAGTCACTTTAACGGAAGGCGGGATATATAATTTCTGTTCTTGGCCGGTAGTTGTAGCTGGCTTCTCGAGAGTTACATGAATATTGTGTATTGAACGGCATAATTTCGCCAGTTCATTTATAGGCATCTTTTGGATAAAATTTCTATTTTCCAAATCATTGATCAATTCACTACCCTTTTCGATGTTAACACCAAGTGTCATTCTAAGATTCGTAATGATTCTGGTATGTATACCTTTTAACTGAGAAATCTTATAAATACCTTGCCATATTTCGCCATTTCTAATTCTTTGTAAAACAACATCAGCTACTGCGAAAAGTTTGAAAATTGAGAAGTATGTAAATCTTAGATTCTGAGAAGCAAATGAATACATCCATTCAAGTGTGTTTTCCAATTCTTTCTGAATAAACGTTGTGTGTTCAAATATTGTATTCAACTCGGCTTTTTCCTCTGGAGATAGACTATGGATATTATTTTTAAATTCACCAAATAGATTGTTGTTAGTCAAAGTTAATCTAATGATTATACCAATAATTGTAAACAAAGCAGTTGGAAGAGCCAATTGGATAACCTTTGTAACGTTGTAGAAATTTGATTTATAGATATAGTTGGAATACTTTTTATTAAAGAAGTCATTGAATATTTTTATCAAATTTAGAGAATCAATAGCAGTTTGAATCAAATATTTGTAGTAATATGGTAACAAGGATGGGTTTTCCAAACATTTTACTTCGAAGTGAAGATAGATTGCAGCAGATGTTCTTAGAAACATTAATTTAGATATTAGTATACTTTGTAATGAATTTGAGTTCTTGTTGGCTAGTAGGTTTAACATAGGGTTAAAGTCACCATAGTATGCCTTGGAATTCTTTGCCTTTCTCTTTTCTAATTCTTGTACAGGGAAGTTTTCAGCCAAAAAGATTTCAATCTTTTCCCTAGAAAGCTCTAAATATCTTAGTGAAAAAGTATCATTATAAGACATTGTTAAATTATCCAAATCAGCTAAAAGTAAGGAAAGTTGGGCTCTCTTTGCAGTAGCTGCATGAATCCTGATTAATGGTTTATCTTCAGTACCAGTCATATCTCTTTCAACTCTCTCCATATAATGTTTTATACTACTCGAAGCTCTAGTATCGAGGAAGGATGACATGAGTTCTGAGGACAGTAAGGGGTGTCTGCCCTTTAATGTGGACTCAAAAGAACAAATACCAACAACAGCAACCCATAATAATCTTCTATGGTTTAATAAACGTTGGTCAGATAAAGAAGGTTCCTTTAATTGAGCAAAATCGTCAGGGTCTCTGTGTAAACCAATTGAAGTAGACAGCATCATAACTAGACTACTTATGATATCAGTTGGATGCTCTAAAAAGAAATCACCCTCTTCAGGTGAAAAGGCAAAGAATGACCAAATAAATAATAAACATGAAATGATATTTTCATTAGCACAGGCAAACCAATTTTCAGAAGCTAAACATCTTTGGGCAATTAAAATGAAATCATTTGAAATTGGATACTTATTAGCTTGTTCTTGTGTAACAAAAATTGGCATTGGTGAGAACTGCTCCTGTTCACTTGGAACTTTTTTACTGGTTGATTTTTTTGTTCTCTTATTCTTCTTATCAGCATCTTCGAGTTTTGTTTCATTGTCACTTTTACCGTCAATATCATTTGGGATGATAACAGTATTTTCATTACTTTCTTCGTCACCCATAATGGATTTCAAGGAAATGTATGCTAACTTCAAGATAACCATTAAGATAGATAAATTTTCAATCTTATCTCTTAAATGATTGTTACCCAATTCTAATTTGACCTTTGTTGGGTCGTTTGGATCACGCGTGACTGTTTGACTAATAGACTCTTCAAACATTTGTTTTTGTAAAAATGGTAAACTGGTAAAAACATATTGATAGAAATGTTTCTTATAATTTTGAATGATGTCGTAAGGTGGTAATAATCTTTCAAATTCAGAAATGAATGATTTTAAAAGGTCAGAATATTGTCCACTAGATGAACAATGATCTTCTAAATATTGGTGACCCACAGTGTTATATAACATGGAAAGAATCATACCAATTTTCAAATTTCTTGAAGAATTTGTATTTTCCAGAATTCTGTTGGTAAAATCATCAATTCTAGCCTTTCTTACAGGATCATTAGATTGCTTCATAAGAATGGTCTTAAGTTTAGCAACATTATTTCTGACACTCTTTTGTGCTCTTGAAATATTGGCATTTGCAGTTAAAGCAGGAATCATTGAGTTTGAATTTTGTGACATGAACGCAGACGCAATACAAGCAGCAATATATCTATCTTGGATTATGATATAATTTTCTGACAATGGTTTAACATCATGTTTCATCACTTTACTGAAAATCATAGTTGGATGATCTTTATAAAGATTAATTTCAATATCGTTTAAAGTATCATTTTCATTACTATTAACATTTCTTGTCTTTTGAGAATAGGATGGAATAGTTCTTATACTACTAGCACTACCAGATCTACTATTACCATTTGAACCATATAACCCATTCCCAGCCGGAGAAGATAAGCGAGAATCACTTGCCATTATTGGACCCCCAGTTGAGGCAGCCACTGTTTCAGTAGTAGAAAGAGATTTCTTTAACACATGAACAGTTTCTTGTTGCTGATTTAAAAGTTTCATTGCTTTATTTTGCCAATAAGTGACATCCTTCTCTAATTTGGCAATTGTAGCATCTTTATTTGGAATTCTTGGTCTTGGTTGTTTTGCTACGTCATAAACACATTCAAGACTCATCTTTTCACATCTAGTACATTTTGGTTTTTCTCTATCACACTTAGTCTTTGATCTTCTGCAAGCTTGACAAACAAAAGATATTCTATTTCTATTTTGTTTCTTGGAAGCAATAGAAGTTTTTGAGACTTTTTTCCTTTTACCAAATGGACTAGTGATACTCATATCTTGTTCCTCATGTAAATTTACTGATTCAGAGGGAGATAGATCCGTATTTGGAGAGAGCTGATTTTGATATATGTTATTGTTACCATTAGGAGAGGTGATTGTGGTATTTGTAGGAGAAGTCGTATTGTTTGAAGGCATAATATTTGGGTTATATGATGATGGTTGAGAGTCTAAAATTTCATCTATCTGATCATTAGCCATTTCAATGTAAAACTAATTGTAAGGATTATGGATATGTACCAAGGGTTCTTTGACTAATAATACGAAATAATAAAGAAAAAATATTATACAGATAGTGCAATTTAACAACGTGTTATTTTAATATCTTGAGTATAGGGGTGGATATTAGAGGAATCTATCCGTGTGTATGAAATAACTGTTGACTCTTTGCTATAGTAAAAGCGGATTGTTTTATATAGTTCTTTACTTGGAATCTTATTGAGTCAATGTAAGTTCAATCAAAATGAAAATAATAAAAAAAAGAATAGTGGTATATGGGGCAGTAGTTAGGAACGAGGAGCAGAATGGTCTTTATTGTAACTTTGACCGTTAATGAGGCTGCAAAGATATAAAAATGGTTGTTTATACTTCTCTATGTTGTTTAATAAACCAAAATAGAATTTAAAATTTATTAGGCTCTGTTAAACAGGAATTTATTATAAATTTCAAAGAAGTTTAATGTTTTTGCCAGCGTTAAAGGCACAGTGAAAAGAGGAAAAAAACCGTTCAAGATTAACTGGAAATCAGTAGTTTTTAGTAAAAGATGAACAAAGACGAGAATAAAATAATAATCAAATAACAAGAATAATGGGGGGGGATTAAAAGGAATTTGATGGTAATTTAATGTTGGTTAACGGAGCAGATAAGAAACAAAGGATATGCGAGACGTGGGATGAAAAAGTATTATCCCTTCTTATAGTGGTAAAAGGATTTGTTATCCAGACACGTCATTTTCCTAACGCAGGGAATCCTGTTTCAATTTTGTGTCAATTGAAATTTGCTTGGTAATTTGATCTTTGGAAGAATAGTCAGTTGATTTAAACTTTTCTCTAGAGGAAATTGTATCAATTCATGCTGGCAAAACTGCAGGAATCTATTATCCCTGCAACTTTAAAAACCTTAATTTTCTTTACAAGAGAGATCAAACAACAAATCATTTGTTTGGGAAATATTGTCTTACTGGCAGGCACATATGAATGTAAATAGCTTTACTAAGATTGTAAAATCCTAAAAAGGGTCTGTTATGCTTTCGATGTCTTAACAAGTTAATATGCGGCCCTACTCACACGGAAGAATTACTTCTAAAAGCCCACTTTCCAAATGGAGAAACGAGTCTACTAGAAGGTGGCACCACTCCTTTAAACCTATGCCAATTGCAATTGAAAGCTGCAAGCAGTAGGTCTCAAAGGGCAACGTTTTAAAATATCTGAAACCGCTTATTCAATACAAAAGTTTATGCTTAGAATAGAGAGAAAAGAAAAAAAAATATTATGTTTTTGCATGGAGGTCTTTTCGAGGATACAAAAAAATTGCATAAGGCCACTTTTTTTCCTATATGTAATTTCCCATGAGAACAATATACTATTCATGAAAAGTTTATTTCTGTCTTGGTGTGGTTAAGTAATTGCAGTGTTGTTGGTGGCTAAATTCCTCTTTGGGAGGGAGAGTACAATATTTGCAATTGTAACTTGAACAAATCGTAACGTCACCTGAATATCGGAATAGGAATTTAACATACGCTTTCGTTTATTCCAAATTGACTATATTAATACACGCCAAGTAGCACTTTAAATTGAAACACATATTACGTATTGGCCAATTCGGAGATAATATTCAATGCCACTTGTAATAAAAGGGAAAAAAATAGGAAAGGCTACGTTTTCTTGCTTAATATAATGTCGATGTTTCATTGATTTTAATATACAAAAAGAAAAAAAGTGTATTACTGTTGGTATATATTCACTTATATTGTTTAAATTATTGAATATACATGTCTATATTGATTTAAAATTTTTTATAAAGTATCCAGAAATTATCACTGATATATGGATTACAAAAAGTCTCTAGAATATGAATGATTATTATTGTAAAAACTGGTTTCCGGTTTTTTCAAATTATTATTGTTGTTAGTATTAATATTATTGTTGTTGTTGCTGTTAAAGTCGTTTAAATTTGTTGTATTCTTAACAGGAGATCTTGAACCTGTTTTCAGCAGATTTGACATTGAACTTGTACCAAATAATGTGGATCTATTATTTTGGCCAGGGTTATTTGAGTTATTTGAGTTATTAACCACTGAAAATGGTTGTACGAATTCATCGGATGATCTATTATTACCAGCATCAAATGCACTACTACTTTCTTCATCAAATGTAATGGTTCTCTTTGTAAAAGCATCATCTCTTAATTCTTTCTCCTTTTCAGTTTCATTTGTATCTAAGACAGCTTGTCTTAACTCAAATAATTCCGCTTCAGATTTATTATTATTATAATCTGTCATACCATCACCATTAGTCATCTTTGGAATAAAAGAAACACGATCATCCTTCATTGGTTGGTATCTAACATCTGGGTTTCTATGAATTAAAGCTAAAGCACATGTAACGATGGTAAAAATTAATAAGAATAAAGCAAACGCAGCATTAAGAACAAATAAAATAACAGCCATCACAGAAGAGACCACAGCAGCTTGTTTGAATAAATTACTGAAAAATAAAAAGAAAAAGGCATTGATTAAATTAACCAAATGAATTGCAATATTGAAAATGTTCGTTCTCTTATCTAAATATGGTTTAATCCAACATAATGCAATGAAATAAAATAATTCAATGATGAAAATAATCATAGCTTGAGCTTTACCTTGTTCTTGTAATACAGCAACAAATAATGATCTTAAAAATGAATAACACAGTAATACTAATAACCACCAAAATGTATCAGCTTTAAATTGAGCATAAAGGAAACCGAATTTATTCAAAAATGTGGAATCACCATAAAGTAAATATGCTGGAGTCTTATAAAGTCTTTTTGATTCAAGACCCTTTAATAATACTCTTAAAGTACCATAAATTAAAAGACCCATGAAAATTATTAAGATTACCACGGCATCTACTACGACAGCAGGAGAATCCACTTGTGTAAATTCCCAAATGGTTAATAAGCAAATTTGTGGGAATGCAATAATTGATAATCTGTATAAAGTACCTTTAATAATTTGACCCCAATTTTTTCTATATTGGAAAAAATTTGATGTTTCTGGCATTAATCTTGCCCTGGTTAAGACTTCTAATAAAGATTTAAAAAAAATTAACCCAATGACAATAACGAAAAGGAAAAATAAGAAAAACACAATCCCAGTTAAGAAAAAATTTGATAGTTCAATATTTGCTAAATATGCCACACGTTGAATACCTCTAAGGACAATAATTTTTGTTGAATAATTATCACTATTTCTTTCATTTGTAGTATAAAGTTTTGAATCATCAGTAATGCCATCAAAATTATAATCACTTGATGATGCCACTGAAATACCTCTCTTTTGTACGGAGATTGATAAAATATCTTTATTAGCTACAACAACGGTAGAGGTACCCTTTGTAGCTTGAACATACCAATTAAAGATCTTTTGCATAAATTCTGCATTAATAATCCCCATTGACCATTGAAAATTTTGTGTCCATGCTGCAGCCATTGGTGGTACTCTAGAGACACCCATCATTGCAGTAATGGCTAAATTTTGGAAATAAATAAATAAAGAAATTGAATTTGAAGCAATATGTGTAGCAGTAGCACTATACCCAATAACAGAGACAAAACCTGAAGTTAAGACACCAACACCCGAAATGGCAGCAATTGGCCATGAAGCATATTTAGTTTGAACAGTTTTACCATTACCTAAAATGGCTTGAACACAAGCTAATGGTTTAGTCTTATCAGTATCATTTTGACCATACGCGACGACTCTCACTTGAGCATCTAAATCTGGTACAGTATAAGCAATCCAAGGAATTTGATTTGTTGCATCTGAATCAATAACATAAGTTGATTCAATATCAATTCTCCCAGGAGATAATGGACAGATCCCAACTTGATTTAAAGAACATGGATCAATAGTCATCTTAGTAATTTTAAGACCATATGCAATAATTTCAGCATCAATAATAATTTTATCATCAATTGTAGTGGTAGCATCCACTTTAAATACCACGGTCTTATTACCTGGATAATATCTAACATCAAAAAATTGTGCAGTAAATTCTGAATTATCCATACAAGTTAATAATGAAGAAGTTTTAAGCAATTTACCTGGAGATTTAATCTTTTTAGAAGTATTTGTTGAAGAAGGTTCGGCAGAACTTGATGATGAAGTAGCAGTGGAATCACTGTTTGAATTGGATGATTGAGAGGAAGATGATGATGAAGTAGAATCATCAGATGTAGTGGCAGCAGTAGTGGCAGCAGTAGTTGGAGTGGTAGTTGGAGTGGTAGTGGCAGCAGTAGTTGGAGTGGTAGTGGCAGCAGTAGTTGGAGTGGTCGTTGGAGTGGTAGTTGGAGTGACAGCAGCAGCTGGAGTATTATCAGCTTGAGCATTGGCAGCTGGAGTAGGTGTGTCAGCAGCAGCAGCAGCAGCAGCAGCAGCTGGATCGGCTGGAGCTGCCGCAGCACCATTATCACCCACGGCAGCAGCAGGATCTTGTGCCATTGTGAAAAGGATTAAAAAGGTTATAAGATAAACCCATTTAATAAAATATTTGTTTTTATTTGTAGATACAAAAAATTTCATCTCAGGTTTTGATTTATCTGTTATTGTTTCGGTTATCTACAAGGTTTGAATGTTTATTTGTATACTTACTAATAGATATATATCTTATGTTTAAGTAATAGTTTCAAATCAATCAATGTTGAAATGAAATTAACTAAAAAAAGAAATGTAATTGAAAAAGTTTATTTTTACGCGAAATTTTCAAAAGTGGCACGTAACTGGGCTGGTTTTAATTTTTTACGTGTTTCTAAAAATTAATTTTGTTTTATTTCCAAATTTGACCAAAAATAAAAAAAAATGAGCCCACGCGTTTTTTGAGCCTCAATCTTTGTGAGAGATAGAAATATTCGGTAAATCGCGGGAAGACAATATTTGCACTATTAGATAATAAATAATCTCCACTTTTTTCTTATTAGTTTTGGAATAAGGGGAGAGTGCCCTTATAATGAAACTACAAATTTGTCTCCAACGAGACTGATGGATTGATTGATTGATTGTATTATTATTATTATTATTACTGTATTGTATTATTACACGGTATACGATGATATCATTTATTAAATACATTATTTTCTCCACTAAAACTCGGAATGACGCTATTCCGTTGGAGATTGATATTCTATTGTTCCTACGATATATCGGAGATATATTTTATAATATAGTGTCAATATAATAATAGAATACAGGCTAGTTTGGTTGAGTTTGGTTGAGTTTGGTTTTGTATTGGGGTAAAATAATAATATATGGGAAATACCATTAGTCCGAGACATTCATATGGGGAACTCAGAACCTATTATCATTAATGTTGCAAACTGACAACCAGTGGAGAAAGGTTTATTCTTAACCTTCAACTACTTTCTAAGCAACTCCACCCCAAGGAATTAAACATATAAATACTCGACTGGGTACACAGCTTATTTCAAAAATATTCTCTTCTTCACTTCTCACTTAACCTTAATTACTTATTGGAATCAAATACAATATAAACAACACACTCAGTGTAATTATGCCTCCAACTGCTGTCCCTGAAAAAACTTCAATTGTGGACTCCACAATCAAGAATATTAAATCAAAATTATCTTCAAATGATTCTTCTTCTCCTTCTTCTAATAAGAATTATGAATATGAACATTTAACTAACGTTGAAGTTATTAATCAAAAACCTTTAGGTGATAGAATTAATATTAATAATTATCAACCAAATATTGGTTCACGTGGTAATTGGCAAGATTATAAAAGAGCTTATAATCTATCAATTGAAGATCCAACAAATTATTTTGGTGATTTAGCCAAAAAGGAATTACATTGGTTTAAACCATTTGATCAAACTTTTATCCCAGATCCAATCACGGGTACTCCATCTTTTGAAAATAATGCTTGGTTTGTTAATGGTCAATTAAATGCTTGTTATAATTGTGTCGACAAACATGCTTTATCAACTCCAAATAAAGTCGCTATCTTATATGAACCTGATGATCCAAAGGATAAACCAATTAAATTGACTTATAAACAATTATTAGAAGAGGTCTCTCGTGTCGCTCAGGTACTTAAAATCTCTATGGGTGTTCGTAAAGGTGATACTGTCGCAGTATACATGCCAATGATCCCACAAGCTTTAATTACTTTATTAGCCATTGTCAGAATTGGTGCTGTTCATTCAGTGATCTTTGCTGGGTTTTCTTCAAATTCATTAAAGGATAGAATCATTGATGCTAATTCTAAATGGGTTGTTACCACTGATGAATCTTTACGTGGTGGCAAAATTATTGAAACTAAAAAAATTGTGGATGAAGCAGTGAAAGATATTGATTCAATTCAAAATGTCCTTGTCTATAAGAGAACTGAAAATGATAACGTTCCTTACACTTCAGGTAGAGATTTAATTTGGACAGATGAAGTTAAAAAATATAAGACTTATTATCCATGTGAACCTGTTGATTCAGAAGATCCATTATTCTTATTATATACTTCTGGTTCCACAGGTACTCCAAAGGGTGTCCAACATTCAACTGCAGGTTATTTATTAAATGCTTTATTATCAATGAAATATACTTTTGATGCTCATCCAGAAGATATTTTCTTTACTGCTGGTGATATTGGTTGGATTACTGGCCATACTTATGTGGTTTATGGTCCATTATTAGCTGGTTGTACTACAGTGGTCTTTGAAGGTACTCCAACTTTCCCAAATTGTTCTCGTTATTGGGATATCATTGATAAACATCAAATTACACAATTTTACGTTGCTCCAACAGCTTTAAGATTATTGAAAAGAGCTGGTAATCAATTCATTGAAGGTTATTCATTAAAATCTTTAAGATGTTTAGGTTCTGTTGGTGAACCAATTGCCGCTGAAGTTTGGGAATGGTATTCTGAACAAATTGGTAAGAATGAAATCCCAATCGTAGACACTTATTGGCAAACTGAATCTGGTTCACATTTAATTACTCCTTTGGCTGCTGGTGTGACTCCAATGAAACCTGGGTCTGCCTCTTTCCCATTCATTGGTATTGAACCTGTTATTTTAGATCCAACCACCGGTGAAGAAATTAATGATGAACATGCTGAAGGTGTCTTAGCCATTAAGAGAGCTTGGCCATCTTTTGCAAGAACTATTTGGAAAAACCATGACAGATATTTGGATACTTATTTAAATCCCTACCCTGGTTATTATTTCACTGGTGATGGTGCCGCAAGAGATAAAGATGGTTACATTTGGATCTTGGGTCGTGTTGATGATGTCGTTAATGTCTCTGGTCATAGATTATCTACTGCTGAAATTGAAGCTGCTTTAATTGAAGATAGTTTAGTCGCTGAAACTGCTGTTGTTGGGTTTAATGATGATTTAACTGGTCAAGCTGTGGCTGCTTTCGTCGTTTTAAAGAATAAATCTACTTGGTCAAACGCTTCTGAAGACGAACTACAAGAAATTAAGAAACATTTAATCTTAACTGTTAGAAAAGATATTGGTCCGTTTGCTGCTCCAAAATTGATTGTCTTGGTTGATGATTTACCAAAGACTAGATCTGGTAAGATTATGAGACGTATCTTAAGAAAGATTCTTGCTGGTGAAGCTGATCAATTAGGTGATGTAACTACTTTATCCAATCCAGATGTCGTTCAACATTTGATTGATTCTGTTAAATTATGATTTATTTTTTTAAATGTTCATTTTTTTTTATTTCCTTTTGCTAATAATGTCAATATTCTTTTAATCTAATGTGTTTTTTTCTTTCTCTTCTCACTATATCTAATTTATTGGTTTGTTGTATCACTCTCTTTTTATTTAGTATTTTGTTCAACATGAATTTTATAAGTATATAATAGTAGATCTTCCCTGGTGGAAATTTATATATATACAATTTTATTAATAGTAAAATTAAAAACACTATTTTCATAATTCTAAAAATCATTTTATCTATCAAAAATTATTAGTTACATGAATTTATCCACTTATAAAAAGGAATACTTTTCTTAAATGACATTATTTTGCATATAAATAAATATGGTTACATATTGTGTGGATCACATTCAGTGATTACACAGTGTATCTTACTGGTATCGCATAGATCATTGTACCACGTAGATATAATACTTCAATATTTTTACGTCTAGAATAAAGACCACCAATAATTACAGTCTTACCTCTAACACAAATTGCATTAGTACCAAAAAAAGTTGGCATCCATCTATCAACATCAGATAAGACATTAACATTTACTGATTGTGAATTCTCATCTGATTGATCGACAACTTGACGACCAAATAAGCATTGGGTCGTTAAATCAAAACATCTACTAGGTAAATCTTCTAACCGTATCTTTTGTCTATCTGATGGATATGGTCTGGTATCGTTATGATCATATAATTTATTAATATCATCTTGATTTAACCCACCATTAAGAGATAAAATACTATTATAAACTTTCATGGAATGACCTACAAGTTTTAAGGAGATAGAAACCAATTCACTTTCTTTACCATCAGTGGGTTTTGTCTTACCATATAAATCAATCTTTTCCCATTGAAAATTGTTCAAATCAAACCACCAAAGATCATCAAACACTTCAGTTTCTGCTGCACCACCATGAATTAATAAAGCTCTATAACGTTGTGATTTCTTCTGGTTGTATGAATAAGGATAATTTTGTGTTGTTTCTGGGTTTAAAGTCTCTTCAATTGACCTCTCATGAATTCTCTTATGATTTAATTGAACCCCAGTATCTGAACTAGCATCAGTACCATGAGTGCTGTGTCTATGAGGATTGTGAGTTGAATGGGAATTTAGGGTCTTCTTTTCGTGATGAATTCGTAGGTAATTTTCCAGATTCTTAAAAGCGTCTTTCTCTATCTCTGTCTTATTAGCATATGGTACTCGATCCATTAGACAATAAGCCATAAACGCTCTCTTGGTTGGGAAGTTGGTATTACTGCCATCATTTTCATCCATTACTAGACGTGCTGTTGCAGAGGCACCAAAATTCATAAAATCTTTTTTATTACGCATGGTGACAGGAATATCAATTTTCCATATATCATTGATAGGTTCATATTCTTTATCACCAACTTGTTTATACCCACCAAAGATAAGAACCGTGTTTATTGAATGACCAATGATAGATCCTGATGTGGCTGTATTATTATTCGTACTTGGTTTAGAACATGATGAAGCAGTGTCACTTAACAATGGATCAACAGAATCGGTTGTGGGGATTGAAACTTGGGCATGCCCAAATCTTGGAGCAAAATTCTTTATAATACCTAAGCTACTTGGATCTTCTTCTTGTAACACTTCAATTTTCGTGAAATAAAATGTCTTTGTATCAAAAATATACCCAACATTATTAACAAACCCTTTCTTCTCCAGGTAATATTTTCCTGTCATTGGATAATAATGTGTCTTTGTCTTAATTTCAAAACCCCCAAAAATGAAAATATATCTATTATTTAACATTGATGCAGTAGCACATAAAAGATTTGGTGGTAATTGACCTAGTAATGGTGTTCTTTTCACATGGTTTGTTGTGGTTGTGACAATGTAAACAAATGGATTTGCAACCATCGAAGGGTTGTTAATGACTTCATCTAATAAGGGTGGTGGTAAATATTCTATTCCGTCCACTTCAAAGTCTGATAAATTTGGTGCTTCTTCATCGTATTTATAAGATGGTACAAGACCACCAAATATAAACACTTGATCATCTACGGGAACAGAACAATGATAGATAAATGATGGCAGTTTATTTTCAGTATGAATTGATGGTGTAGTCATTATCCCAGAATATGAACCATATAATTTTGGTATGTAATCTTCACCACTGTGATCCAAAGGAGATATGGTATCAAACGTTTCATTGTTTGGATTATTTTCAAAAGTACCTGAATGGTGTGATTTAGTAGATGGAGAGGTAGGTCCGTCTAAATCAAGATGATTTATTTCAGTAATGCTCTCTCTAAATTTTTTGGTATTTGATGGGATCCAAAGTCTATGTTTATTTATTTGACTGCGGTCAATGTTTATTATAGTACTCAATTGATCCATATGCCTGAAATATGATGACATTGCTTTGCGATTATAAGGTAACCCTTCTTTTAAATGTGATGGTGCGGTAGCAATCATAGATATATCAAAAGTTGGATCGAATGTTCCATACAATGGTGAATTAAATAACTCAGTAGGAGTATTTTTCAAAAACTCATCTACATAAACCAGGGACATATTTCTCTCCTTTTGTTGCTTTTGTGAATCTGCATTACTTATTACACTACTGCTCAGTTCATTTCCCGTATTTCCACCACTTTGAGTACGTTGTGAACTACTGACACTGTTATTACTGATTGTACTTCTCTTTGATTCGTAATATTTTTTCAAAAGATACTCGGTCCTTTTGTTCCCATTATTCTGAACATCTTTATCTGGAAATAAATCATTATCTCTGTTATTTGTAAATGAGTTATCAAAATTGGAAATATTTGTATAGATGTCAGGAATATTACGTTCCTTTTGGTGTGTGATATCCACAGTTGGGAAATAATTAGAGAAATATGGTAATGGTTGATATTTGGAGTAAATAATAGTAGAATCTAATAAATGATTTTCAGATTCTTTTTGATATAACTTTTCTTGTAAATCTCTTAAAGATTGTGAACCTGGATCAATTAAGGGACAAATATCATTATCTATATCCTTCATGATGAAAGTTTTCTTTTATTTATTTTAAAAATGCAATTGAGAGTGTAACTATAATGTTGTTTAAAAAGTTTTATAAGGACTTAAGTTTAAAATGACGCGGTTGAAAAAAAAAATTTAGATAATACAGTTATAAATGAAATGCTGAGTAGGAGAGTGAACTTAAAAATGAATGAACGTTGTGTGTTATCAAATTTAGGACGGGTATAAAAGGTGTGGAATAAAAATCACAGAAGGTTTTATGCCTAAAGATTAACTTGTAAATGAGATGCACGAGGATTCTGATTAGCTCTTTTTTGCTTGAGTGGAAATGAAAAAAATGTGTAAGTAGTTTGTTTTGAAACTATATGACGGGTAGTGAGGTACTACTCCGATGATGTGTGTGACTGATGAATGTCTTTGGTCTGACAATATGTTTATTTGTTATGTTTTGTTAAACCCTGATAACGTTGAAAGTTTCAAATAAAATGAATAGTCCCTGTAATCACTAAATAAAATCGGATAAACTTGCTTTTGTAAGAATGTTCTTTTCAATGTTTTTCAAGATGTGAAATTTCTAGTGAATAAGCGTTCTTTTCTTTTTCTATGCAGCTCGAGGAAGGAAACCCCGATTATTTCCGGGCCTGTGAGGGTAACGTTGAACTGGAATTTGTGACACAGGGCCATTGTGCCCACTTGGAGGCAAGAAAAAGTTAGGCAGAATTGGAAGTTCGTAAGCAGATAATGTTGTGTTTAATTTGTCTACAAAATTGGAATTTCATGAAACACCTTGAAAAATTATGAGTGAAAATTGATTTTTTAAGTTAATGTTTATTTTATCCAGGCAACCTTTGTGTATTTTATTAATGTTCAATTCAATCTTTTTAAACCATTTTATAAATCAGAAATTCAGGTTGTACCAAAACAAGGAATTTGCTAGCAATTTGATAGATAATTTATTACTAAAGGCATAGTTCAATATATATTTGTATCTACATCATAACCATTAATTGTCACTATTTCTCCGGAATACCTTAAAGAGTATTATTCTCTTTAATAGAATTATTAAATCTGTTCCAATAGCTAAGATTATATTCCTTGTTCCATAATGAATACCAACTTATAATGATAATTTTCTACTTCATTTTTATATATATACATGGAAACATTTCAATATAGCTTATCTCATTATCATCTGACTGCAATTAATATTGTTTTATATATCTGAAGGAAAATCTTCTATAAATATATATATTATTGATTTAATAATAAGAACTATTTAAATTAAGATGAGCTATCCAATAAAGAATACACTTGGTTTTATTAATATTATTATAAGCACATTCGTTTGCTTTTAACTCTAATCGTTAGACACATTATTCCCTGAAATGTTTTTTTAAACCGAATATTGTACATAATCTATAGAAATATAAGGATTTTTGGAAGATATAAATGAGAACAATTATAAATTCCAATTTAATTAACGCTAAATTTATCTATTCTTCAACTTCATTTTCAAGAAGAGCAAAAATGTTAGCTGGAGTAGTGTCTTTCTTTTCTTTAGTAGTTTCTTCTGCTTCCGCATCATATGGTTGTTCTAATTCTTCATCATCTTCCATATTTTCTTCATCATCACCGGATTTCTTCTTTTTCTTTTTATCAGCTTCATCATCATCATTAACTGAATCTAATTCTTTCTTAATAATATTATTAGTAGTATCCCAACCAGCCTTTCTAGAACTTTGAACATACTTAGCACGAGCAATAGATTTAGAGATCTTACCATCTAATCTATTCGATATATTTAATGCACGACTTAATCTGTCCTTATCTAGTTGAGTAATAGATTTAGATAATCTTTCTTCAAGAGATTTTTTACCCACTCTTTTCTTGTCACCACGTTTCTTATTCAGTTTGGCATCTAATAAAGCTTCATTCTTAGCGGCGGTTCTAATCATAATATTACTTAAATCAGTCTTTTCAGCACGAGGTAAATCATTTAAACTTTCAGCATCAGCTTCATCAAATAAACCTTTAGCTTGTCTTGCGTTTCTTGAGTTTTTAGTAATCTTTCTAACCATACTGTTTTTCTCTAGTATTAAGTGTGCTGTGGTTATTTTGAATTACTATACTTATATAATCAATGGTTTATAACTTTTACATAAGCTATTAATGTACTTCACTCTAGTAACTATCTCATCTCATCTCATCTCTTTTTTCATTTTTTCAAATTTTACTTATTTTTTTTGCTATTATATAAAGTTACAATCGTAAATGACGAAAGAACAATAAAACCAATATTAAAGGTGAACAAAATTAATGAGAATGAATAAATATTAAACATTTAAGTGGTATATATACTAGAATTTGTTACCTATAATACATGTCTATCTATAAGAAGATACTATAAAACCCGTTTTACTGTCGTTACTTGAAAAAAGTTTCTAAAAATAAAAGAAATAAAATAATTATTGCTTAATTATTTCCATATTAAAAGACATCACCTTGGTCGAACATAGCGTCAGCAACCTTAACGAAACCAGCAATGTTAGCACCCTTAGCAATGGATGGTAAAGCGTTCTTGTTAGCTTCACTACTGTATTCTTGAGCAGCAGAAACACATTCATTGAAACAGTTGATCATGATCTTCTTTAATTCTTTGTCAATAGTTCCTCTAGTCCAACGAACTCTTTGAGAGTTTTGAGCCATTTCAAGACCAGAACAAGCAACACCACCACAGTTGGAAGCCTTACCGACAGCATACCAAACAGCTTCAGATGGAGTTTGAGCAGTTGCACGAGCAGTTTCAAAGACATGAATAGCCTCTGGAGTACAGCCCATATTAGAACCTTCAGCAACAAATTTAACACCAGCGGCAACTAAACCCTTGGCTTCATCACCAGAGACTTCATTTTGAGTGGCACATGGTAAGGCAATATCAACTTTACCGGCATTAACCCATGGTCTAGCACCATTTAAGTATTTGACCTTATTTTCAGTGAAGGCAGAATATTCAGAGACAATTTGTTCTAAAGATTTGAATTGAACCTTAGCTTCAGCAATAGCAGCGACTTGTTCAGCGGTAATACCAGTTTCAGAAATGATACAACCTTTAGAATCAGATAAAGAAAGAACAGTACCACCTAATTCAATTACTTTTAAAGCAGCAAATTGAGCAACATTACCAGCACCAGAAATGGCAACTCTCTTACCAGTGAAAGATTCCTTACCCTTGGTGGCGTAATCAATCATAGCTTGAGTGAAGTAAACAGTACCATAACCGGTAGCTTCTGGTCTGATTAAAGAACCACCCCAGTTTAAACCTTTACCGGTTAAGACACCTTCCCAAGAATTTCTAAATTGTCTGTAGGCACCGAATAAGTAACCAATTTCACGACCACCAACACCAATATCACCAGCTGGGACATCAGTATCTTGGCCAATATGTCTAGATAATTCTTTCATGAAAGCAGTACAGATTCTTCTAATTTCATTATCAGATCTACCCTTTAAATCAACACAAAGACCACCTTTAGCACCACCCATATCTAAACCAGTTAAGGCATTCTTAAAAATTTGTTCAAAACCTAAGAATTTTAAGATAGATAAATTAACAGATGGATGGAATCTTAACCCACCTTTGTATGGACCTTTAGCAGAATTATATTGAACTCTGTAACCTAAAGCAACTTCTTGTTCACCTTTATCATTTTCCCAAGTGACTCTGAATTGAATAATTCTTTCTGGAATAGAGACCACTGGTAAGACCTTCTTATATTTTGGATTCTTTTCGAATAAAGTTGAATCTTCTAAAGAAGAAACAATTTCGTGATAAGCTTGTTGAAATTCTGGTTCAGTAGCCATTGTAATAGTATGTAATGTTTTCGAGTGATTTTTTGTGTTGCCCTATTTGAAAATAATAAAGATGATTCAAAATCATTTTTCAAGAGATGATGTTATCTTAGTAAAGGATTCCTTATATATAAAATTTTCATTCGAGATATTAAAATTATGCTAGTAACCTGATTTTCTGGTAAAGATTGTAAAGGAGCGTTAATTAAAAGAAATGGGCCAAACAATAGAAAGAGATAAGAAAACCGTATTGTTCTGATTAATGCCACCGCAGAAAAAGTAATTTTTCTCCCCCTTTCAAATAATGCCATTTTGTGAAAAGCAAATTTGGAAAAATAAGAGAAAAAGAGATAGAAATTCCGATGGTGAAAGATCTCTTATCTCTTACCAATGAGGTTATTGTTACTGTAAGATATAAACCCGTTTGAGCCCTGTGAAAAAGCGCCGCCTAAGGAGGGCTTGGACAAGTTTGTGAGTTGAAGAGTCGTGAGAAATCTCTGTGAGCAGAGGGCAAAATGCAATAATAATAGGCTTCAAACAGAGTTGCTTATAGGGAAACATACTAAACTTTGTAAAGTTGCTAAAGGGTTGGAATTAACACCCTCTAGAAATGGCCATTAAAACAAGAGGTCCTTCGAAAGAGAACGTTCTCTCCAATGATCGGTCCCTTTCTTTATCGTTGGCCAATGACAGCAGAGAACGTTATCGCAATCTTTATCTCTTATCTGCATTGTGAAAAAAGAAATTTCACAATGAAAAACTCGCCTTGTCACAAAAAACACTGCTTTTCAATACAATTAGATCTTGGTACGCACAAATTTTCAATTTGTGCGCCATCCTGAACTGTTCAAAATTTCTCCAAGCACGTGATTTTAGGCTAAAATATTTTTGACACCCTACGCCAGTAGGGTGCTTGATGCACCTCGGGAGTTTTCTAAGAAATAAAATATACATAAATATACACATTATTATGCACCAGTTGGTAATAACTCTATCTAGAAACTTAAAGAAAGCCCATCGAAACATAGATAACAAAAAAAGTCCCCTTTCCAAAAAACTAGTTCACAACGTTAGTTTCAAACCTAAAGGTCCCTCATAGGGGCTTTAATTTTTGAGAAGTTGAAAACCTTAAAAATAAATGCAAATAGTTTTAAAAATCTGAAAAACCTAAAAACATTTATTTTTTTTTAATTTGGCGGCCGCCAAAAATTATTTATGCGTCCCCAGGCCTTCAAAATAATACAAATACGCAATTGGTGGACTCTTCCGATCTTTCCCGATTTTATGACGTATTGTGTTTCTTTGCTGATTAATTATTAAACTACTGATTTGAACAGCATCACTGAGGTGCAGTTTCCTTCGAAGTGGGATCATAGCGACAGGTAAAGCGGGAACGGTCTCCCATACAGTGGTCCAAATAGCCCAGTATGAAAATAGGGTGTCAAATTGACCAATGAGACAATTTCACGGTGATTAAATTGGAAATGTATAATTCGTTCCTTGATTTACAAACATGTTTACTCCCACATGATTAGTATTACTATTACATTCTTCAATAGTAGACATGGAAACGGTGGATTTTTTTACGCTTTTCGATTTTTGATAAATATTTTTGCATTTTTAGAAGGTTTTTATTCTGAAGAAAAATTAATAATTCATAAGGTTGAGGTTTTCTAAGAAAATGGTGTATTTCTTAAAAATTTGCTCTAATGAAAGTGCCACATACACACAATCATCAATAGAACAGATATGTCATTTTACATATTTAAATAGTATAGAATAATAATTTTTATGTTATATGAAGAGGTCTTGATCTCAATATGTGTAAGAAATCATTCTTAAATACAGTTATATTCATTGACCTATTTCTTATATTTCTTACAGTAGGGCGGCGAAAGAGTTTTGAGAAGAAAATGAGTTGAAATTTTTCATCTTCGAAAGGGCGACTGGGGGGGGGGGGATTTCAAAATGACGGGCAGCCGCCAAAAAAATCCACCGTCCCCAAGTCTACTTCAATAGTTAGTAATCATCTTTTTTAACAAATCGAAAAGAAGAAAAGAAATAAAATTAACTGTACCTATGTGCTCTTATTAACCTTTCACAAAACGAATAGACGTTATTTTATATATCTATCAGGGGGATCACTTTTTATTGGATATGCATATGACTAAATGACTTGTTGGACGAAAGCAGGTGTAAAAGTTAATGTCTCAGTCAATTTAATTCATGTCTCTAACGTAAAAAATAACGAAATGGAATACCAAAATCTCACATCGGAGTTTTTCCTTCTAATCTAATTTTATTTTATCTCAAATCTGTTTTTTTCCTTCATCTCAACTCGTCAATGTCAATGATTATAGAATCGAATACACAATATCAAATCATATCGCGTAAAATGAATCTTATCATGTTAATTTTTTTTTTAAAGTATTGCATTTTAAGAAGAATAGTAAGATAATTGTTTTACTTTATAGATTTTGGGGTGCAATTTTAGTAATTTATACTTAACTAAGTTGAACAAGACAAGATACAGATCACTACATATTTTATTGATACTGTAGTTATATACTTTCACATTTACTTGCGTTCATATAATTTTCTTTACTTGGTTTTATTGTAATTGTGTCATGTTGAATAATTCTGAAGAAGAAGCAAATATTTATCAAACATGAGAGTTAAAAACCTAATATAATTTGCTATTGAAACAATTATGTTGGAAATCTGTTGTAATATGTGTAATTCTTTGAAATCAGGGCAAAAATAAGCAATACCAATCTAAAACTCTGACAAAGGATCTTCTCGTAGGCTTTTCAATCCTTTTTTCTGATGGATATTTGAAACATTTACATAATATAATTCAATCTATCTTAAGTTCACTTAATAAACTAGGTATCATTTCGTTTCAAAATTTTTACCAAAGGGAATATTTTTGATTTAATAAATCGATCAGTTTAAAGTATTGATTTGACCCCCATCTTTTTATCCAACCTTTGGTTCCCTAGATTTAAATTTTCTTGTCAAACGGGATTCACATAACATTTGTTTTATTTGCGGGTTAAATTCACTTGCCACAATCACATATCAAATATTTACATTATTGAATCTCACATTTCTATTGTTAATACTTTCTTTACAAGCCGAGGATGCTATTAAGAACCTTGTATTTAATTCACTCATTACGTGTTTCAGGCAAAAGACCAATAAAAAAGAAACGACAATTCTTTTAAATTCACTCAATGGGTTATCCACTGGGTTGGACGACTTTCTTATGTTGCAAAAATCCATTTTTTTCTCAAAGTTTCATTAAAATTCCCATTTAATATCCATGCACTCATCTTCATAGTGTGAAATAAAACAATTCAAACTGTTAAATTATTCGAATAACGGCGAAATACCTTTTTTAGTAAAAACCCATAACAAAAGTTTACTTTTTTTTTATGGAAAAAGTTACTATTAAAGTGATTTTCTGTTGAGCAAAGTAGTTGCAATAGTGGGGTCCGGGGAAAACCTTTGTTTTTCCGAAAGACAATAACAGTTCGGGTTTAAATCGGGTTTTTACCTGAAAAAAAGGAACGTCCTAATTAACAAAAGTATTTCAAGGAGAAATTAAAACAATTGAACGATGCAAATAAAAGAAGCGGCATTTTTTAATTTCCCGTTCTTACTATTTTAGGAACAATCAACGAATTTACGAGCCGTCTTTTTTCCGTGTTTAGTAAAAATCCGTTTACTTAAACTTGTTTATTGCGTGATGTCCTCGTTCATACGTAGAGTAATGAAAAAAAACCGCAATTTGCAACAAGAGAAATTGAAGAAAAGTAACTTCATTGCGTGTACATTCATAGTAATTTAACTTTATTATTAGTATTATTACTTCGTAATTTGTGATAAATGTCTCATAGGTCTTGAATCATGAAAGTTTGACTATTAGTGTTATATTTTTTTTATTGAACAATATTAGGTGGATTCGTGGTTGGGGGGAGGGGGAGGGGGAGATCCACTGCTTTACAGTAGTGTTACTATGTCTTTCCAGCACTATAGCACAAGAAAGATAATTTTCCGCAGGGGTAATTATGCCAAATGGGTTACTATGGTCCGAAATGCCCTAACAAAATTCTTTGTTGATAATTAATTCTAGTGGGGTGGGGTACAGTGATAAAACTTAAACAATACTACTCTTACGAGAGTGTTAATACGACTTAAAATATTGTAATAATAAAAACCACTCGTTTCATAATAGAACAATTAACCGCCTTTTCATTTCCGAAATGGAGAAACCGGGGCCCCAGCTCTTCCCCACCAATTTACCCGCGACACCACTCCTGTGCTCAGTGCATTCGCAGGAAAAGCATTACTGCTCGCCTTTGTTGTGTGGTCTTACCCCGGAACACCTAGCGCTTGCATCTTGCGGGGAAACTAGCGGGGAAATTCCCAGCCTATTGTTTGCATGATTTTTTGCTATGGTGTGTTGCTTTTTGGGCTGCAAACAATAACATCTGTTATTTCTTTTCACCCTTGTATTGTTGCAACTACCCCTCCTCTATTTTGTTGATTAGACAACCGTTGCTGATCTCTTTGTTGTTGATGGATATCTCGTGAGGAAATTAATCGTGGGGTAGAGCTGGATCTTTGAAGGTTGTCAGTCAAAAAAAGAAACATATATAAACAGGCACTTATTTCAACTTTCTTGAAATATTATTCCTCTTTCTCATATTTTCTTATTCATAATTTAAACTTATAGAAACCATCAACTTCAAGTGCTTTTAACAGTTACTGAATACAAAACACAAATTAAAATTCACAATGTCTGAAGTGGTTGACGAAAATCAAGTCGTTCAAGCTTCTGAATCTCAATCCATCTTATCCAATGACTCCGATAAAGTCGATTTAAACAATGACTTAAAGGGTTCTGGTGATGAACAAGATGAAGTTACTCCATATGAAATGCCAAAGAAGCCTGCTTCTGCTTATGTTACTTCCTCTATTTTATGTCTTATGATCGCCTTCGGTGGTTACGTTTACGGTTGGGATACTGGTACCATTGGTGGTTATTTAAACCATATCGATTTCCAAAGAAGATTTGGTCAAAAACATAAGGATGGTACTTATTATTTCTCTAATCCAAGAACTGGTTTAATTGTCGCTATTTTCAACATCGGTTGTGCTATTGGTGGTATTGCTTGGTCTAGATTAGGTGATATCTGGGGTAGAAGATTAGCTTTAGTCTGGGTTACTATTGTCTATATGATTGGTTTAATTATTTCTATTGCTTCTATTGACAAATGGTACCAATATTTCATTGGTAGAATTATCTCGGGTGTTGGTGTTGGTGGTATTGCTGTCTACTCCCCATTAATGATTTCAGAAGTTTCTCCAAAACAATTAAGAGGTACTTTAGTCTCATGTTATCAATTAATGATTACTTTAGGTATTTTCTTAGGTTACTGTACTAACTATGGTACTGATCATGGTTACAAAAATTCTGTCCAATGGAGAGTTCCATTAGGTTTAGGTTTCGCTTGGGGTTTATTCATGATTGCTGCTATGTTATTCGTTCCAGAATCTCCACGTTTCTTAATTGAGGTCGGTAGAATGGAAGATGCTAAGATTTCTGTTGGTAGATCTAACAAGTTACCAGCTGATGATCCAGCTGTTGTTGCTGAAGTTGAATTCTTAGCTACCGGTATTGAAGCTGAAAGAGCTGAAGGTAGTGCTTCTTGGGGTGAATTATTCTCTACTAAGGGTAAGATTTTACAAAGAACTATTTTAGGTATTGTCATTCAAACTTTACAACAATTGACTGGTGCTAATTATTTCTTCTTTTACGGTACTCAAATTTTCCAAGCTGTCGGTTTACCAGATTCTTATGAAACTGCTATTGTTATCGGTATTGTCAATTTTGCTTCCACTTTCCCAGCCATTTACATTGTCGAAAGATTTGGTAGAAGAACTGGTTTATTATGGGGTGCTGCTGGTATGGTCTGTTGTTTCGTTGTCTTTGCCTCTGTTGGTGTCACTAGATTATATCCAAACGGTAAATCTCATGCCTCTTCTAAGGGCGCTGGTAACTGTATGATTTGTTTCACTTGTTTCTTCATTTTCTGTTTCGCCACCACTTGGGCTCCAACTGCTTACGTTATTGTCTCTGAATCTTTCCCATTAAGAGTTAAGGCTAAGGGTATGGCCTTATCTATTGCTGCTAACTGGATCTGGAATTTCTTACTAGGTTTCTTCACTCCATTTATTACTGGTGCTATTAATTTCTACTACGGTTACGTTTTCATGGGTTGTTTATGTTTCTCATGGGTTTACGTTTTTTTCTTTGTTCCAGAAACCAAGGGTTTATCTTTAGAAGAAGTCAATATCATGTGGGAAGAAGGTGTCTTACCATGGAAATCTGCCCAATGGGTTCCACCATCCAAGAGAGATGCTTCTTACGATGCTGAAGCCTTGGCTAACGATGATAAGCCATTATTCAAGAGAATGATCGGTAAATAAGTTAACTACTAAATTTACCAATTTTAAATGCAAAATTTAGTATAGATTCAATGAACTGTTGCTTAGAATAGCATATTCACTCGATTATTTCGCATTTTTTTTTTCAATCTATCAAATATACTAATCTTTACACATAATATTAATACAATTTTTTAATGTCCATTTGATTTTATGTACCTTACATAAATAATATTTCCAGTATATATTTTCAATACACTCTTTTTAATTAATTTTGCCTTTTTTCCATTATAAGCCCTAATCGCATTAATAATTTTTCGCCAGCTTACTTTTTTTTCTTTGAGAAAAACAATTAACACATATATAAGGAAAGCATATTTTTTTTGTGTATCCCATTTTGCAAAAAAATGTTGGGTTTCTTAGATTGGAACAAACAACATCAAATAGTTGAAACACAACTTGATGATGTTTATATCCCTAACCGTTGCTTCAATCAGATGATTGGAATGATCTTCTAACAGATTTGGAACTTCATCAGCCTACCCAAAGCTTTTTGTCAGGGGATTACCTTGCTTCAAACTAACTCATTTTGCGTTAGTCCAGGGCACTTTTTCAAAAGGTTTTCTCTGTTACTGATTTGGAATATTGATATTACTCTCAATTTATTCATTTTTCGTTCTGAAAAATACTTATATGAATTGCTTCTAGGTGTTATCTTCGTTCTGAAGATATATTGCTTAGTTGTCCAGTAAGGAAGAACTTATGAGTCGAGTATGGAAATGAGTACTATTTCTTTGAAATGGTGTCACAGTCACTCCATCCTCATAGTAAAGAACTTCAAATTTTGTTTATGCCTCAGTTAATTTTTTTTACACAGACTTGAATTTATGCATTTCCATTCTGTATGGATAATGTCTTACAGTTTTTCTTAGCGTAAAATACTGGAGCTTATTTGTTTACAAGGTAAATTTACAAAATTTGGTTTACGTGGCAGTATACCAGGTTAACCTTTGAACTTAATTAATTCTTGAGGTTTATCTCATCTCAGTATATTAATGCTAACGTAGAAGCAACGTGAGAAATATCATAATGAAAAGGGGGTGCTGAAATAACAACAAGTGGAATTTGTGTCTGTTGGTATGGTAATTGTTTAAACACACTTTGACTTTAAGTAACTTACCTGAGGAAGTTTTGATTAAGCTATGGATATAATAAAAATAGAAATTGCACAGTATATTGATAAACGCAACGGCGAGTTTACAAAGTGGTGAAATGGGCCATGATGGAAGGCGACTTTTTGGGCTTAACTATGAAGATGGAAGTCTACTTCCTGGAGATCGCCGTCGACTCGAATTAAGCCCTGGAAACAGACAGGAGTTTTGACAGTGAAAGTTTGTTAATCTAGAACGGTTTGTAAACAGAAACCATGCTTTGTAAATAGAAATGATTTTTCAGATATATTACCTTGAACAATAGCCCCTTTGACAATACTTCTGATCTCCAA
This sequence comes from Monosporozyma unispora, assembly GCA_003708525.3. NCBI lineage: Eukaryota > Fungi > Ascomycota > Saccharomycetes > Saccharomycetales > Saccharomycetaceae > Monosporozyma > Monosporozyma unispora. Next base: position 1,418 of record PPON03000005.1, on the reverse strand, counting down.
ACTGCATATTAACAATAGTTTGAAACAGCAATCCTCTTTTTGCGTTGGAAACCAAACACTTTTTTGTAAAACAATTTATTCTGAAAAGCAAGACTTTTCCTGAACAATGGATCTAGGAAACAAGTTTCCTGCTAACAATATATTCTGAACAACGTATTGTTTTTCTTCTTCATTTAGTAATTGAAATCAAACAATTTTTTTAGACTTTATAACCTTCAAGGCTCTTTCTAATCCTGATGGGAACGTCTTCTTGAGTGCTCATTATATTAGATAAACGTATATAGTATATAATAGTACTTAATATTTGATTGGGACATAGATACATTTGGATCATGTCTTAATAGTATTGGATATATTAGAATTTTGTGTGTTGCCACTTATAATAGCCATTTCAATTAAAGTATGGCAAATCTCCCAATCCATGTTCTTTCTTTGATAGAGGCGTTGTAACATGGTAATTCCTTATAAAGTAGTTGTAATATTAAATTAGATCTCTTCAATTCTGTCACATAGTGTCATTTTGAATTAATTAATAGTGACATATTGACTTATTGAGTAGTGGGATAATGCAGTCATATCTAGGTCCATGACTTCAAACGATAGTTCTATACAGCATATAAAGTCATATTTTCTTGGTATGTAGAGGTCTTGATGTATTTATCTTTGTCAAATGGTCGTATTTCACTTTTATAAATTAATGTCAATTCAGAAATCATAGACATGGCATTAAACAGTCAGATCTTAAGTTGACATTTCAATTAACCAGCCTACAGTGCAGTAAAAATTGTTATCAGTTGGTCTATGGTTATGTCTTCGATGCTCATTTTCATATTATGTTAATTCTGTTAGTCGATATTTTATAATAGCGTATCTGTGGCCATATGTCGTCCCAATTTCCATTAAATATGTAATATGGTATGCTTATTCATATTTCATGGAGGTCTGACGTGATGGAATCATGGTCATCTCTTAGGTACTCAAAATACTGGTGTTGAAAACAATAGCAATTTACAGAATATTGAAATAGTGTCAATCAAATATTGAGTTAGATTCTTAACCAGAGTATCCATATGGTATTAATAACTCTAATCAACAAACCTATCGTGGTCTTGATCTATAAATATCTCATACATTATTGAATTCTTATCTTTTAATTTCTATCAATTTGAAAATAATAGCAGCAGACAAACAGATAAATATTAAGTGTGGATCCCAAGTTAAGGGTTCCTAGGGATGTATTAATTATATATTATAGTTCTATAAGGTCGTTGATAGATGGATCTTTCATACGATAGAAACTATCTTAGTATTGAATTGTTGACAATATTAAATAATACAACAGTTCATATTTGAGTCATTTTAACAGATTGCTTCTGTTTTGCTTCAGGATAGTATTATTTAGGTATATAATATCATTA